>PVJC01010507.1:12340-43616 GCA_004026665.1 Murina feae
GGACTAATGGTAATAGCAACATGACAGAGCAACAATAGTTTCTTTCCTAAGCCCAGGATGAAGCACTTTGGAGAACTCTAATTGGCCCAATTTGGATCCAGTATCTGCCCCTAAGTATCTTTATCTGGGGAAGTCGAGCCAGCTAAAGGGATGAACAAACATACCTAAAACATGGAAGAAGCAGCAGATTCCCCCCAAAGATGAAAGGAGTAACACTGACAGCTTATGACCAGATAATCAGACAATCCCTCCCCTTAAATTTGTGTTCACTTAGAGGCTAGGAGACAGAAAAGATTGTTTTGTTCAGTCATAGTGTTTGGATAAGAAAAGAGCACAGTATTTGCACACTCAGCTGAAAAACTTGATAAAGTGAATATGTCTCCCCATAATGAAGTTATTCCATCTTTTGGGCAATGTCTTCATGTTTGACAAGTAACAGGGACTTTAATTGAAAATTACTTTGGGAATCTTGCCAGACATTACAAATTAAAAATATGAAAACCCTTCTCCTGGGTCAGGAGTGTTACAAGCCCCATGTCAAATGTCATTACCCCATGTGCAGTCTAGGACTGTGCAGGTGGGAAGCTAAGTGTTGATTGCATATTTTAGCCCAAGAATAATTTCCTGAATGGCAATTTGCTCCTTTATTTGATGAAACTGAGGTTTTCAACAGCAGTAAAATGCAATCTTTCCAGAGCGTATTTCCGTGGGTTATGAAGATTGATTATGCTGCTTAGTGAGAGATTCATTATTTGGTTATTTAGACCATGATTTATTAAAAAAAAGTAATAAGCTAATGATTTCCAGTTAGGAAGGTTTGCCCCGTGAACAGTGGTATTTAGCTCAGTGGTATTTGCTTCTAATTGATAGTGTTGGGGTGGGGGTGCGGAGGGGGGGGTGGAGGGGAGCCTGGAGACAGAGCCTGTTTTAAACCAAGCCATTGGCACTTTCTGGGATCAGAAAAGGGGCCTCCTAATTTCTCTGGATCTCAGGATTGCACTCCCACCCCCTACACTGCCCCAAGCTTGATGGGATTGGAATTTTGATTGTGCCCTAGAACAAGGAAGGGGGAGGGGGCGCAGAGCAGGGAAAAGGCAAGGCTGGAGGCAAAACTGAGGCCCAGAGAGGACACAGAGCCTGAGAAAGACCCAGGGGAAGTCACAGGGGAAAGAGCTGTGGGGGAAAAAGTGGGGAAAGAGCTAAGTGAGTAAATAAAGTGTGAGTGAGTGAGTGAGAGAGGGAGAGGGAGCCATAGAGATGGAAGGTCATAGGAAAGAGTTCAGACCCAGGTGGAAGCAGGGTGAAAGCAGAGATCAAAGAGAGCATCAGCTCCCCTCACTTTTGGAGTGGCCTCAGCACTTGTGTGTCTGTGCTCAGGTCCCCTGCCCCAGGCTTCCTGGTGGGGAGAGGACAGTCCCTGTCCTGGCACTGACTCCTTAGCAGAACATCCCAATTCTGCAACTCCAATGACTGTGTCTTTTCAGAAAAACAAACAAGCCAACCTGTTCTTAGTTCTAAGCAAAAGAGAGAACTCTTGGGGGGGGGGTGGCGAGGGGAGGGATATGTTCAGATCAAGCAGAAATGAGAAAGGCATAGAAGAGCAGACACATGAATCCCCTGGTTACTCTTCTGTATTCGTAGTGTGTCTCTGTGCATAGTTCATAATTCAGACCATGGCTTTCTAGAAGCCTCCTCTTGGGAGGAACTCTCAGTGGTGAGAACAAAGTGGGAGGCAGGAAGTCCTTTGTTTTATGTCAGGAACATGCCCTTGATCCTAGAAAAATGGCCAGAAAAAAATCCCAGAGCAAGAGCTAAGATGATGAGAATCCTAACTACTCATGTTGAACCCGAAGTGGCTGGCACCTAACACCAGGATCTCCTTCAAACCTTGTGAGAACTGTGCAAGGCAGTTTTGTTACTGCTGCTCTTTGTGTTTTAAAGAGAGACATTAACATTGTTCTTCTACTGAAGAGGAAACTTAGGCTCCAGAGAGCTGGCTGTCTTGTTCAAGGCCTCTCCTCTGGGAGGTGATGATCCAGGTTGGCTTGAAAGCCCCATTTCTTTTCTTTACACCTTGCTGCCCTCAGGCAGCCATGGGCCCATAGGAGCCAGTGACCCACCACTTCAATGTATGTGTAAGCACGGCCCTCTGCAGGAGAGTGTTAGACTTCAAAACCACTGACCAAGGGAATGTGCACCCATCACTTTGATTCACTTTGTGGCCACAGGAGAAGCAGCAGATGAATGGGAGTGACATTGAGTAGAAGGAGCATGGAAACACCTTCTAACTGGGCTCTCTTGAGTTTGGAAACCCAGACCTCTTTGTCTCATGAAAATTAACCATCAGTTTAGGATTTAATCCTGTGTTTCTTCCCCTGGCCCAGGTCAAAGAGCTGGGTGCCATTGAGGAGGGAAGTCTTTCTTGCCAGGCTTCAGGGGAGCAAATAATCCCATCGCCGTGGTCAGGGAGGGAGGGAAATGGCACATTCAGTGGAGCTCCGCCAAGGACAACTCCCTGCTTGAACCTCAAAGGAATCCAGACCAGGAGAAGCACAGTCATGGGGGGAACAGAACATCCTTTGTTGTTCCTCTGAGATGGTCCCAGCCCAGTTCCCACAAAGTCATGCTTTGAATTCCTTCAGCATTCTTATATCTCCTCATTATTGTGTCTCCAGGGAAAATCCTCTCAACACCCAGGGATCTCATTTCCAAAGATACAACTGCAAAGTCCGTTTAAATGATTCTTTTTTTAAAAAAATTCATTTAAGAAAAGTATTGCACTGCAGTGACAAATTTCACAACGGGTTATTGTGCCACATGTTTCACTTAAGATTCGCTTTAACCAATTTCAAGTCCACATGAGGTGGACAGATTGTTTTCTTGTGCTTTCTCATATCATAGTTTACTGCGGAGGAAAAGAAAATTTGATGATTTTTTTTTAATCTGAGAAATGTGAAGCGAATTTTTATGATGCATTTCCAACTAGCAAAGACAACACTTGGCACTGAACACCGAGGAGAGGCTGGGCAGGAGTAGTGAGGCTTTGCTGTTCATTCAGTCTTACTGGGTTTCATTGACTGAGCTGTAAAGGAGAAACTCAAGTTTAGTAACATAATCAGAAAAAAAGGTACAGAACAAGAGAGAATGCATAGACCATGGTATCCAAAAATACGTGGCACTGTTCTTCATGACCTCCGAGAGCTGGGTATCAACTTCTAAAGGTCAAGACTGTGCCATTTTTGGTCTATTGTGTCTATCCGAGACTTAGTGCCAAGGTATTCTTGTGTGATTTTACAAATTGTGTCCTATGCAAAGCTGCCAGCCCAAGGGGGTGAGAGCAGAGCAGTGTAGCGGGCTCTCAGCTTGTCAAACCAGGAGACCTGAGCCTTGCTTCTCTGTCCTAATTCATACAGCCTGGCTTAGTGGAAACTCCGCCTGACGTAGCACAGTGTCTGCCATTTCAATTAAAATAAAAAAATGCAACCAGCTGATTTTGTGGAAACCACAAAAACTCTCTAAAGCTCAGTTTCTTCATTAATAAAAGGGTACGAATGCTTAGTTAATGGGACAATCGTGAGGTTGAGATAAAATAGAAAGCACTTATAAAGTCCCGTATGACTACAAGGTGTTGTTCTCCTGGGGTTGCAGAGCGTGCCATGCTTCTGTCATATCAATACCCCCAAATGAATCGTCTCAGAATTTGCAGCCCCACTTTTATGTGGCAAAATGTTGGGTTCTCAATGAAAAAAAAAATGCACCGTTCTGCCTCATTAAACAAACCCATAGAACATGGGTTATTATTTTCTCTCCTAAATGGAAATCTTAAGAGCAGGATCTCAGGAATAATTGCCCTTTTGCAATATTAGAAATATTTCAATAGAGACAGCTTGGAAATGCTTTAACTTTTAAATACTTAAACCAAATAATAAATAAGCCCTTGAGATGAATGTTTCCAGAAGGGACGATTAACATTATCCTTACAGCTGTTCATGATATAATATCGAAATGGAAAACATACATGAGAAAAACAGCAAGCCCATGCTGGCTTCATGTCGCCTTTTTTTTTTTTTTTGCAAATAGCTCTAATGTGAAGACATTCTCGGTAAGACTTAACCAACGATATTTCATCTGATCATCATTTAGCCAAACCACAACAATACTCCTGAGGCCTCTTCAGTTTCACTGACAGCATCTGTCATTTCAGTTCCTGCAAATGTGAGCTCTTGCGACGATGCTGAGGGGTGCTCTGTGGCCTGAAAGGAACACGATTCTCTCTTTTTCAACATTTTAATGCTTTCTTTTTGAAGTAGGACTCAATAGTAGCTCAGAAAGAGAGGTTTGTTGTCCTTATTGCTGTTGTTTTGTTTGTTTGTTTGTTTGTTTGTTTTGGGGGGTTAAAAAAAGAAAACAAAACATGGAACTGGGCAAACACATGTGTTTCTGATTTAACTGTATACCTGAGCTTCTAAATAGCAAGAATTCCTATTTACATCAAAGGTGGCTTAAAGGAACAGAAGGTTGAACCATAACTTTAAAAAAAACTATAATCTTACTAGTCAATAACTTATTGGCAGAATTCCACACTAATATAACTTTATGAGAATAATAATAATTACCATATGGGGCAGGCTTGCTACAGGCCAGACGCCGTGCCAGGTAGCCTTAAATACCTTATCTGACTTAGTCTTTATGACAACCCTCTGAGGCAGGTAGGGTTCCTCTCATTTTGAAGCGGAGGAAACGGAGGCTCAGGTTGGTTTCCAGAGTGGAGCAGGGATGCCCAGCTCCATGGATGGTTCTTGCCCACCCTGGAAGTTCATACGCCACTCGTCTGTCAAAGAAATTAGTGAGGAGGGGGTCATCCAGGGCTGTGGGGAGCCTTGTAGGTTGCTAATAAGAATCCCACTTCTGCTCTGGATGGTTGCTCAGTGGTTAGAGCGCCGGCCTCCAAACCTGGGGTTGATCCCAGGTCAAGGGCACATACCTGGGTTGCGGGTTTGATTCTGGCCCTGGTCAGGGTGCCTGTGTGGAAGCAACCAATCCATGTGTCTCTCTCATGTTGCTGTTTCTCTCTCTACTCCCCTCCTCCCTCATTTCCATTCTGTCTGAAAATCAATGGGAGAAAATATCCTCAGGTGACGATTAACAAAAAAAAAAAAAAAAAAAAAAAAAAAAGAATTCCTAGTCTCAGCCTCCTATGACCCTTTGCTTTCTTTGCAAATGGGACCCTGTGTGCGTGCTGGTGAGGGAGAGGTGGGAGTGCTCTCCCGAAGGCTTGGCTGTCATGTCCCATCTTTCCAGGTTTAGCATAAAGGCCCCCATCCTGGATCAACGCACCCTCCCCAGGAGCCGCCCATGGCCTTGCTCTGACCAGCTAACAGATCCCCGACAATCTGGGCATGCTCCAAGCAGTGAATGAGGGCATTGATTTTGGACACATGCCCGTGGAGGAGGGGCTCTGGCTGACACACTTCCCCACTGGGGCTCTGTGGTGAGAGGGGCAGGAAGACTGGAGGGGCCTGCTCTAGGGAAGAGGGGAATCCTGACTGTTAGCTCAGCCCAGCTCTTGGACAGCAGCAGAGAAGGCAGCCTCTGACCTACCCTTGCAACAAGGGGCATGTGGAGCCCCCAGGGCCATTGCTCACCCCCAGGCAGGATGGCTCATTCCAGGACAGAGTGACGGGAACTGAGTCTGGGTACCACTACCTGAGCTACAAATCTTGTTCCTGGAAGAGAAAATGTTCCCACCTTATTCTCTTTCACACTGATCTCAAAGGTGAGGCTGGGCTTAAGTCAATAGGGAGCCGAAATGAAAGCAGTTGTGGTGAAAAGTCCATGAAATACAGCATCCATGGGCAGCTGGGCTCTGCAGACTGTAATTTATGCTATTTTCTGCCTCTAGAATTTATCTCAAACTTTCCACTTTACGGGAGCTTCCAGTTGAAAAGTAAAATATTTTAATTCTGGACCCTCTAAATTCTCTTCACTGTGTGGCTCAGTCTAACCTGTATTTTGGACTCAGTTTAAACATCATTCCTTCCAGAAAAACCTTTTTTGACACCCCTGATTCTGGTTGAGTCCCTCCAGTGTAAGCTTCTACAGCAATCTGGGCTTACACTAAGACATCTATATCAAAATACCTGTTTAATCTCTGCTTCCTCACTTGAGAGAAGGCACCAGGTCTTGTTTACATTTAAAAAAACAAACCCTTACCTAAGGATATGTTTTTACTGATTTTTAGAGACAAGAGGAAGAGAGAGAGAGAGAGAGAGAGAGAGAGAGAGAGAGAGAGAGAGAGAGATCTGTTGTATCACATATGCACCCCAACTGAGGATCAACCCACAACCTAGGCATGTGCCCTGACCAGAATTAAACCTGTAACCTTTTTGTGCACAGAACGACGCTCCACCAACTGAGCCACCCAGCCCAGACTTTAGTTTGTGTTTTTGCATGGTCTCACGACAATGTAGAAATTGACGTGCGGGTCCTAGCAGAGACCCAGAAAACCACTCAGTTGCTCTGAGGAGGGTAGTTCATGTTAGGAAAATTCACACAGCTCTCCCCAAAAAACAGATCCTTTTACACCATTTATGGAGTCACAATATCATGACATTGGCATTGATTAGAGTCCTTAGCATCTGGCTCACAGGGCCTGGTTTTGGTGAAATCGTACCTTGGGTCTTATTGAACAAGAAGGCCATTAAATAACCATGATGAACATAACTACTTGTCCAACAATGTGGTTTTTCTGAAAGTGATATTATTTGGTGGGATCCTCACTGCGGTCTTGTCAGGTTGAATGGCTTCCATTCGTTGGTTATGAATAAGCTGAGTCTGTGGAGGCACGTCACCAGGCAGGGCGCGCACTGCATGAATCTCCCAAGTCCCAGTCAGGGTTCCTTTCCAACTGGTAACGAAGGGGCCCCTTTGTTCCCGAATTCACTGGGGGTATTAGTCACCCCAGGGTGTGGATGGCTGCCCGGTGACTGTAACAGCTGAGGATAAAGTGGGGTTGGACCAATGTCAGAGACTTGTAAAGACCTTTATATTGCCAGACCAGGACAGGAGGCAGCCCACAGTGAGCAGGAGGTTTCCAGGCTGCTGTGAGAGCCCAGCACACCACCCCGGCTCTCAGAAAACACAAGAGTTACATGGTCCCTGCAGGGTCTTCCAACACATACGTCCCACAGTGTAAAGGCTGTAAATTCAGGCCTTAAACGCAGTGAAAAGAATGAACCAAAACTTGGAGTCTTTCATTCAGCTTTTGCTGTCACCCTACTAGTGTGACAGATGAGACAGACTCTTGGAGGACAGGGCCTGTTTCCCCCCTGTATTTTTTAAAATATATTTTTATTGATTTCAGAGAGGAAGGAAGAGGGAGAGATAGAAATGTCAATTAGAGAGAGAACCATTGATTGGCTGCTCCTTCACGCCCCCTACCGGGGATGGAGCCTGCTTCCCACACATGTGCCTGACCAGGAATGGAGCTTCCTGCTTCACAGGTCAACATTCAACCACTGAGCTACATTGGCTGGGCTCTCTCTGTATTTATTTACATCTGTACATTGGAGTAGGGGACCTCCCAGACTTTTTTTCTTTAACCTCATATAAAACATTTTTTTTGCCTCATACATAGCTTTATATAATTTTTCCCGCTACAATTCTGAAATACAAATAACATATTTTTATACTTAAGACAATTCACAAATACATAAATGAAACAATAAAATCCATCTATAAGCCAACCAGAGGAAGCTATTATTAACTTCTTACATACACATATGTAAGTAAATAGTTGTAAAATATTAAACTAAAAATTAATTTTCTTTTTTATTTCTATGATTGTAAAATTTGCTTTCACTAAAATGGACAGCAAATATCTTTTATATTTCAATGAATGCATATCTACTACATACTTCAAATAGCTGAATAGCACCATGATTGAATTATCCAGCCATTTATGTCCAACAATATTTTGCTACAATAAACACCAGTGTAACAAACCATTCTCAGTAACTCATCTGAAGGCCTCAGCATCTGGGCACATAGAAATGGCTGTGGTGGATGAAGGCAGGGGCAGGAAACAGAAGCGGGAGCTATGGCATCCTGGTGACCTCAGATGCCATCTGTGGACCTTGAGGAAATAGTTCTGAGACCAAACTAGGAGTTTCCATCAGCACTGGAGAGGCCCCCATTGGTGTTCGAACTGCTCTGATCTTCAGGGATCCTGAAGAGAGGGATGGCCTAGGGTACACTTCCTGGGACTGTGTCTCTACAGATACTTTCAAACAATAGACCATTCACCCAGAGAACAGAATGACTCAAGTCATGCTTTCAGAACCCCTTACATTGTAGCTCATTTGTTTGTCAATGTCTGGAGCCCTTGCATCTTTTTTTCAGGCTGGAGCCCTCAGGGAGCGGGAGGGATATGGAGGAGAGAAGGCAAGAGCAGGAGACTCCGGGGCTTGGCCTCTGGAGGAGAAGCTGCTATTGGGTGGTGCCTGTGCAGACTCAGGAAAGTAGACGGGCATCGTTGGAATGTTCTGGGAATTGTAGGAGCATTTTCTTATTGAATTCACACATCAACCCGTGGACTCATTCTGCTGTTTACGAATGAGGATGTAGAAGTGAGAGAAACCAGGTCCCTTTTGCCAGGCCAGCGCATGTGACAGGGCTGAGATTAATTGGGACCCTTGCCTTTCTGGTGCTTTCCACCAGACCAGGCCAGGAAGCTGAGGACAGCCCACAAGAACATTGAAATGAAAACTAATTAATATCAATTTTGAAAGTGATGAGTTATTAACAACATGTGTAAGAAAGCTGAAAATAATGACAGTAGTGGGAGGCGCCATGTCTAGCTCTGTGGCTGGTCTTTACTTCCAAGCTGCCACTCTGCCCTGAAAACAGGAACAGTAGTTGCTATCTGAGAGTGTGGCCAATGAATGTGGTTGGATTCGGATCTGGTGCCCTCTTCTCTGTGCTCAGCAATGTCTCAGGCACCAGATCTGCTCTGGCTGGGCCAGGGAATTCGTGTGAGTGCAGAACAGCTAGAACATGCCTCAGGTTCCCACGAGTCCTTCTCCCCATGGGGCTCAGGGTCCCTGAGGGTTGGGCTGCTCTGTAGGCACGGGGCCTCTGCTGCTGTGCCCATTCACTTTTGCTTAATTACCCAGGTCCAAACTATTTTTTGTAGAAGGCCAGATAGCACATAATTTAGGCTTTACAGGCTATACTGATATGTCTCTGCCACAATGACTCAACTCTGTTGTTGCAGGGTGGAAGCAGCCATAGACAACACATCAACAAATAAACATGGCTGTGGTCCCCTAAAACTGAACTTAGCCTGGGCTATGCTTTGCCAACCCCTGCCTTAGTTCAACAAGTTTATCAAAGTCCCCACGTCTTCCATTCCTTCCTCAAGATAATGCTTCAAAACATAAGTTTTCTTCCATTTGCTGGCCACTGTGCACAAGAGTGTATGCATGAAGGCCACTAGCATTATTGCCCTCTTGTCAGTAACTAGATGATAAATTACATCTAATCACCATGCAAAGGAACAAGGAGCCAGCTTCCCTGCAGTACCCTTTCTTTGGCTGCTGTTCATGTCTAGTGTTCACAGGTGTCCTGAAGATTGACCGTCGTACTTACCTACAGAAACATAAGCCCAGCTCCTGCTCCTGGCACAGTGGTCTGGCCAGGAGACTGGCTGACCCCACCTGGAGCGAAATCCACCAGCCCCAATATTTCATTTTATTTCTGATGTGATGCACAGCAAAGCCCAGGGTCACTTACTCCCAGGGTGTCTATTTCCCAGAAGAGTAGAGAGGACTTTGGACTGAGACACAGGAGGCTTGTGTTTTAGCCTTAGCTCTGTCTCTATCCAGCTGATTTACTTCAGACAGACTTTCTTCTTGTTCTAGATTCAATTTTCTTTTCTCTGTAAGCATTTCTGTAAGGAATGAAGATGAATCCTTACATTACACCATATATAAGAATTAACTTAAAATGTATCCAAAACTTAAATGTAAGAGCTAAACTACAAAACTCTTAAAAGAAAACATAGGAGAAATGCTTCATAACATTGGATTTGGCAATGGTATTTTAGATATGATACCAAAAGAATAAGCAAGAAAAGAAAAAAAAATAGATGAATTGAATTTCATTAAAAAAAACCCAACAACTATTTGCATCAAAGAACAATCAACAGAGTGAAGAAACATCAGAATGAGGACTGAGAGAAAATATTTATATACCGTATACCTGATAAAGGATAAACATGTAGGATATTTAAAGAACTCCTACAACTCAACAATAATCCTTCAAAATACATTTAAAAATGGTCAAAGGACTTGAATAGATATGTCTCCAAAGAAGATGAAAAAATGACCAATAAGCACATGAAAAAATGCTTATTAATCATTAGAGAAATGCAAATCAAAACTATAATAAGATACCACCACACACCTATTAGGATGGATATTATAAAAATAACTAAAAATAACAAATAATGAGAATGTGGAGATACTGGAACTCTGGTGCACTGTTGGTGGGAATGTGAAATGGTGTGGCTGCTGTACATGATCATACATTAGAATTACCATATGCTTCAGTGATTCCACTTGGTTATCTATCCAGAAGAGTTGAAAGCAGGATCTCAAAAAGATGTTTGTACACCCATGTTCATAGCAGCAATATTTACACTAGCCAAAAGGTGGAAGCAACCCAAACGCCCATCAATGGATGAATAGGTAAACAAAATGCGACTTACACATATAATAGAATATTATTCAACCTTAAGAAGAAATAAAATTCTGACACATGCTACACCATGGATGAATATTGAGCACATTATGCTGAGTGCAATAAGCCAGTCACAAAAGAACCACTATATGATTCCACGTATATATTCATGGAGACAGAAAGTAGAATGGTGGTTGCCAGGGGTTAGGGGTAGGATGGAATGGGGAGTTACTGTTTAATGCAGAGTTGCAGTTTTGCAAGATGAAAAGAGTGTTGGAGGTGGATAGTGGAGATGGCTGCACAACAACATCAATAATCCTTAACACCACTGAACTGTATACTTAAAAATGGTTGCCCTGGATGGTGTTGCTCAGTGGTTGGAGCGTTGGCCCATGCATTGAAGGGTCTCAGGTTAGATTTCTGGTCAAGGGCATATACCTGAGTTGCAGGTTCAATCCCTGGTCCAGGTTGGGGTGCCTGCAGGAGGCAACCAATTGATGTGTCTCTCTCACACATACAGGGATAGAAAGAGATGCCAGAGGAAGAGCAAAGAGAAAGCAGGCCAGGCAGGGCCAGGGCCTGCAGGTGACCTGCACACAGAGCTTGGGGAGAGAAGGAGGCCAGTGGAGCCAGCCAAACACATGAGCGAGGCGTGTGGGCAGAGAAACAGCGCCTGGCCCAGGGGAGCCTTGAAGACCATGATCCTGAGTTTGGGATTTATTCTGGGAGAATCTGAATTTTCAAAGACAGTGTGAGGGAGGGTGGTTCCTCTATGGAGGCCCCCGGTGTCCCAAACTCATGGAGGAGCTGGGGGCAGTTCCCCTTAGCTGCCTTGCACATCCACACAACCCAGCCTATCACCTCCACAAACTATTCCTCCTACCCGTGTGGAAAAAACCTAGACAATATATTTTAGGGGTTGTAAGAAGCATACATTTTTCAATGTTTCTTTTAGGACCATAAACCTTCAGTTTTATGATGACTTAACCATTTGCCTGCCCTAAATGTTTATGGACCAACTTTCAAATCATTTTTCGTGAGAATTTTCAACTGAAAATATTCAAGAACAACCGAATTGTGAGTAATATATTTATTTTTATAATATTCATTGCAAATTGATTTTTTAAATTACATTCAAAATATCGTGGCGAGTGGGGATGGTTTCCATTTTGGACACGTGGCAGTTAACTGGTTAATATGGATGTTGAGCCTTAAACAGAGCTGGGCCCATTTGATTGGGAAAGTGGCAACTTCATGCCAAACATGCTTACATCTAATGCCTGGAGCCAGGGGCTGGCCTCTCTCAGACACAGGCAGCTTCCATGTGTCCTCTGGAGCCCATCTCCTGATATCAGAGACAGACCCCCACTTAATGGTGGCCTTCCCCCCAGGAAAGCACATTGCACTGCAGGAAACACAGCCCACTATAGACGCCTTGCAGAGTGTCCTGGATGGGAAAAAAATTGCAAAACTGCCAGCAGTAATCACCACCCCTTCCCCCACCTCCCCAGCTACTCTCCAGGAACCTGATATTACAGGGGCCTGCAAGAGGAAGGCCCGCAGTGCAAGGACTGGGGGAGAGAAAAGATAATGAAAAATAACTTCCAGAAGAAATGAACTCATATTTTGAATAGAAACAGTATTTAATGAAAAACAAAGCTCAAATCCCAAACATCCCATCCTACAGGAAATCATTAGTGTTAAGAAATTCCAGGGAAAGCACCCAGGGACAGGTGAAAAATTGTCATGTGGACATCAGCTGGGTTGAGGAGGAGCTTCGAGTGGATTGACCAGTTCCCCAAACACCTGGGGGTATTCTCAGTGTCCTGACACTCCCCACAACACCCTGGGAGGGCAGAGATGTCATGCTGGGGGAGAGGAGCCAGGTAAGTTGTGTGGACACCTGCCACTTTTGTGGGCAGTGAGTAGATATGAATCATGCACATCCTAGGTGCCAGCACCCTTCTAGGCACTGGGGATACATAGTGAGCAGCCCGAGTTTCTGCCCTCACGGAGGGTACCTCCATTGCTTGGGAATGTTCTGTTTCCTGGTTAGAGTCTCATGAGACTATTGATCAGAGTGAGCTGCCCTCCCCTAGCACAGGGGCAGGAAAGTGACCTCAGCTAGTTGATTGGATGTGCTTTTCCAAAAATTTGCATCAAGAGAGGGAGGACAACAGCACAGGGGAAAACAAAGATTGGCCCATGTTCTGCTGGACTATCCTAACTTGGCTGCTACCTGGAGCCTCAGAGCTGCTTTCTTTGGCCTCTGCTAGAGTCTGTAAGCTGCTGCTTAGCCACCTGAGGAGCGCCAGTTCTGCTTAGGTTAGTCAGCATTGGTGTCTGTTGCTCACCACCAATGATCCTTGATGATTAGAAGGGGTTGGAGACAGATAATTGCCTTTGCTCTTTAGATCAAAACTCAAAACTTCCAGCCCTGAGTCTCTAGTTATTACCAGCAAAACCTTGTTTTCATACCTCAGTTCCTCTTGTCTAAGTTTTTGAAACAGCCCTCTCCCGGCCTCTCTACCTTCCATTCCTTCCAATGCCTCCAGTTACTGTCACCAGAAGGGCATTCTAAAATGTCTTCCTGCTTCTCCAGAACTATCAGTTGCCTCATCCTGGTAGGCAAGGCCTGCCAGAATCTGATCCTAGAAACTGCCTTGGTAGGATGCTCCCAACATCCTCACAAATCCAAGGTCATGCAGGATGGCTGGTCATTCCCCAGCACTAATGCCATGGCCTATCTCAGTGCCTTCGCTCAAGCTCTTCCCTCTCCCAGGAATGTCTGTCCAGGTTTCTGTGCTCTTTCTAAGTTCTACTTTATCCTGAAAAACTCAATTGTAATGTTCTTTCTGGCATGAAACCATTCATGAACACCTAGAAGGAATTAATCACATCTCCCTCTGTGTTCCCACTACTCTGGTTTGTACTGCTACTGTTTGCCTCTGTCTTGACCCTGAGTTAGTTGAATTCATATCCACGTGTCTCTCTAGATTTGGCATCATTGAGGAGCGCTTGTGTCTCTGCTGTCTCCAAGCTTAGTACAGCACCAGGTTAAATAAAACACAAGTTTATTGAATTAATTTAATCGCTAGTTAAAGGCCTCAAAGAGTTATTTATTAGTTAAATTTGATCTTAAAATAAAGATTTAGGTTCTGACCACTCACTCAAAAATTATTCCTCCCTACTACCATCTCCTGCCCGACACTGGCTGGGAGCTGTCATTTGCCATCCTGTGGTCTTCCTCATGCAATGGCTCCTGCCTCCCCTGCTAGCCAGACTGTAGCCATCTCATTCACTGCGACATACCCATTGCCTGGCTTGATACTTAGCACAGGCCAGGAGTCAACAAAATTATGGCCAAATGAAAGAATAACCTTATGAGTTGGGTGCAAAAGTAGTAAGAAATCCCACATACTATGTGTTTGAGTATTGGAAAGTTAGAAAGCAAGCTACAGTACAGCTCTATAAATATTTAATACCTTCTTTCTTTGACAAACGGGCCTCTGTATTGAACTTCACATTTTGCATGGGATCGAGGTGGTACAGGCAAGGTTGGCTCTGGACCTGGCTTCCATCCCCTTCCTCTTCCACCCGCCCGGCCTGCTTGCTTCTCTACCTCTCCGGCTCTGCCTCATCTCTTGAGAGGCCTTGCATGTCCTGGAAGTAGCCACACCACTCCACAAACTGCTGCCCTTGGCTACCCTTGGACTTCAAGGTGCTTGTATTGCTAGCTTTCCCCGGCCTTGCCAGAAAGACGAAGGGATGAGGCCCAGCATGGCCTGGTAGTAGGCTCAGAAACTTTGGGGTAAGAAAATCTGGGGTCCTGATCACCAGAGCATAGTTAAGAAAAGGAGGTGTGGGCTCTAGGTGGGTAAGTCTGTAAAGCCTGGATATTTCTCACTTCTTGGGGGAAATGTCCAGGGAATAACCCGAGTGGACCCAGAGGAGAGACCCATCATACCTAGGTCTAAGGAAAGTACTGCTCTGAGTTTATTCTTCTTAGGAGAGTTACCCATTGAGGAAGCAAGTCAGAAAGACTCCCACTCATACAGGCTGCTGCCCTGGGTTAACCTTGGGGTCTGCAAATGCATCATCAGCCCAGGGGCACCTGGACATGCCATGGGAGAGTGAAGCCTGATGCACAATGCAAACCTTCTCAGGCCACAAGTGTGCTTGGTCATGGATGTCTAGAAGCTTCTATTCCTGAATGTGATTCCCGCCATTTAGTAGGGCCGCTTAGACATGCCATTGGACAGACCCAGGTAGGCAGGGCAGAGGGCAAGGGTGACGGTGACACTGCAGTTGTCTGAGCTGAGCAAAACCAGTGCCTGGCACTTTAAAGGAAGAAGAAGATTTTCTGTATGAAGCCTTTCAAATGGGCTCCTGCAGACAGCTGTAACCAAGCTTTTGAAATATTTCTAACCTCTGTTTTCCTGCTGTGAAGTCTTTGGAGAAACAGCTTAGGAGCGATGAGCTGTTTGCTATTCTGGGCAGTGGGTGTGCAGATGAAAGGGCAGATGGGTTGGGGAGGAATAATTCCCCAAGTGCCCATAAAATATTTGATCTTTGGTCCCTGCTGTAAAGTGGTTTGGGGAATGCCGATGAGACAGGAGAGCTGAGATCTGTGGACCTGGAGCTTCCTGTGACCTCTGTTGGGGCACATGGGACACAGGCTTTGTCACCCAGGGCACTGAGAGGGGCACTCCCCAGGCTCTTGGAAATCAGAAGGATCTCAGGCCAAAAGGAGACTGGGGAGGTCTGATAACATAGGGGGAGCCCTGTTTAGAAATTTGATTCAAAGAAGTAAATAGTCAACCAAGAAAGTAAAAAGACGCCCATGAATGTGTTTTGGCTGATGGTCCCGTTTTCTCGGGCTCAGGTGAGTCAAGGCTGTGTGGCTGATTGAGCAGAGCGCTTAGCTGAGAGTCGGCAAACAGAGTTACCCTGGGATTTGTCACCAGCTGGGTGGGGAGCTGGTCACTTTAGGCCCTCCCTGCCTTAGTGTTTTTCCCAGGCCAAACATTTGACATTACCTTTTGGGAGCGGTGAAGTCCAGGGGACAGCCTTCGGAATGTCTTTTATGTATTCCTTACATTTAGTGGATTTCCATCTTCCTTCAGGTGATGGGAACATTTAATTGGGATTGGGAGTTTGAACTTTGGAATTAGATTAGATCTAAATCCAGTTCCAGTTTAGTCTCAGATAACTATGAAACTTTGGGTGTGTGTGTTGGTCTTCTCTTTGAATTTCAATTTTCTCAACTGTAAAATGGGATGATGTCATTACTTTCCTAGTTGTTGGGAGAAATAAATGAGATAATAGACTTGGATGTTGGCTTAGGCATAGAGTTTTACACATCTGTAGAGCAGCATTGCTTTTGGGGTTGGCAAATCTGGGCAGGCTCACCGAAGGCCTTATAGGAGTGAGTTTACTGCTTTCTGACTGGGCCTTGCAGGGACCAATCCTGGAGTGAGCACAGGCTTTCCTCACACGGAGTGTTATATTTTTCTAGCGGGAACTCTACGGTCAGCGCTGCATAAAGGAAAGACACACGGCCTAAAAGCAGGGTTTCATGAAACAGGTCCATCCACTGTGACCCAGGTGAAGCCCTAGGGTCCAGAAGGTGTGGTCAGAGGCAGAGGAACAGAAGTTAAAAGGTTTATCCTGGATGGGAAGCTGTTTGGTTCAATGGAAGGGGCGCCGGTTTTGGAGTCAATTGGTCTAGGACTCTGTTTAATATGACTTTGTGTCCCCAGTACTTAGTGCCATAACTGTCATTCAGCTGGGACTTGAAAGATGCATGCTTAATGATTAGACGAAGGAACGAGAAGGAGAAGGGAGAAACAGAGGAAGGGAAGAGGACAAGGAGAAAGAAAGGAAGGCCTATGCTTGGTTTGTTTGTCACATAAAACCTGGAGCCTTAGTTTCCTCAGTAGTAAAATGTGGGTTATCATATTTACCATAGAGATTTGTTATGAGGATCCACTGTGACATGAGTATTTTAATCTGTAAAGTGCTATCTATCTATCTATCTATCTATCTATCTATCTATCTATCTGACAATAACCATAAAATTAGAGCAGAGAATTGTAGGAAATGATAAGAGAAAGTAAACATAGATATTGTCAGTCAGGCTGAAGAATATGAGAACTACTGCCATTTTCATGCTGACTAACCAGCCAGGAAAAAAAGCTCACAATGGTATTTCAATTTAGCACAAGCATCAGTTCTTTGGATGTATTTTCTTGCCCTCAATTTTTTTTTTGGAAAAAATGAAGCAAATCATAATAAAATAAATTCACTTAGCAAATATTTCTTTATCATCTGGGTTTTATCTAGAATATAGTAACTCCACCCAATGAGTCTCATTTTGTACAATAAACTATTGAGATTCATACTCATTAGCAACATCCTTAATCATGAAGGAAATATTCAAGCTTATTTCATATAATTTATGTGCCAAGCCAAGACATTTAGCAGTTTTTGTTATCCTAAGTGGCAAAGATGCAAATCTTGTGTTCTTAAAGAAAGTTTTAGCTTAATGAGGTAGACAATCAAATACAAAGACAAATTAAAATAGTAGCAATTTCTCACATACTAATTGTTTCATTACTTTTCTTTTTTTCTTCTTTTTTATTTTTTTATTTTTTATTACTGCTTAAAGTATTACAACAAGTGATAGATATAATCATTTAAAGGAAATTCTCTGGGCCAGCTATGAAACAACAGAGAAATGCAGTGACTCAGGCCACATTGCGAATAGAAGGGAAGAATAAAACAATACTGAGTTCATACTTGGTGCCTATATGAATGTTCTACACAGATCATTTTATCATCCCTTTACCCAGAGCTCCTCAACACAGGGGCTATCGAAACACAGAGAAGTCAGGCAGTTAGTTCAGGGTCTTATAATGATGGACTGCATCTCTCTGGCACTCAAATCATGCACTTCCAGCTACACCATATCACACTTGTATAATGTGTCCAAGTAAATGAAAACCATTTTTTCACCAACCCCCTAGAGTGAGGATGTTTTGGGTGAGGCACCTGAGCTGGGTCCAAGTCTGGGGCAGGAACCTGGCAGCCATGCTCAGCTTTTTTCTCCATGAGTCAAGTGTGTGACCTTCCAAGCATCACCTAAGATGCGATGGATGTTCTGTGTGGGTCTTGGCAGGAGGGAAAGTGGTTAATGGCACATTTGGCTTCAACAGTCTGAGATCTGAGTTCCAAATCTCCCTTTATATCTTTGTGAGCTGGAGCAAATTCCTCAACTGTAAAGTGAGAAAAATAACTATAGTTACTTTATAGGATTGTTGTATTTAACCAGATCACATCTAAAAAGTATTTATTAAGCATGAGCCCTGGCTATGACTATAAGCTATTATTTTTTTTCCAGACATTTTCAAAGATGGAGTGAGATGCCACAGGATCCTTTGGAAAGACTCATTGCAAAGTGGGTTAAACACTGGCTTGGTGAATTCTGAAGGGCTCAACGCACCGCATCAACAGGCCTTTGCACGCATCTTTGGGAAGTTTAGGACCTTGCAGGCCATCTCTAGGTTTCTTTGTTCGCAGTGCCTAGCACAGGTCAGATGCTACTAGTAAATGGTTAACGGCATGTACTATTCATAAGAAACCTTCTGGAAGTGAAAGCCACACCCCCCTCCAACATCACGGTTTATTAGGAGTCCCATTTCTTTATCACCTATGACACTGCCAAGAAGGTAGTCTGGCTGGGTACCTAAGGGGATGTCCCTTGAGTGTGAAGTGCATTCTCCACTGTTCCATTTTGTGGTAGACTCTCACCCAGCTGAAGCAACATCCTCACTCCAGAAAGATCCTCGCAGATGCTAACTTTCCTAATTCCTTTAGTTCTTGTCTCTGTGGCTCTTGGGCTGTGCATGATTGGAGGAGGGACCTCTATCCACCTCATCAGTTCTGAGACATCTGGGATGCCCCCAGGGAGCCAATTAATTAAAAGCATGCCTCAAATGCAAATATGGCCAATCAGTTGTTCCGTGTTTGAAGAAGTAAACAAAGTTGTTGTTGTTTGGCAAAATCAAGTTTTCAGTCTTACTTCTCTAATCTTTTTGTCCCTCCACTGACAATATGCTTAATTGTTTTAAGAGGGTAGCATGTTTAAAGTTATATCCCTTGGAGTGTGTTTGATGAACAGAACACGTTAAAGTCATACTGGCTTAAACAATTTGGAAATTTACTCTCTCATAGAGCAAGAAGTTGGGCAGTAGGGTGGGCTCTGGGTTTAATTCAGCCACTCGTTGATGTCATGAGGAGCCCCGTTCTCTGGGCCTCTTTGCGTCAGAGTCTCTGTGTCAGCTTTGCTCCCAGGCTGGCTCTCCTCATCCAGACAAGACAGTGTTCGGAGGAAGGAAAAGATGTCCCTCTTGTGTCTATATTTTTAAACCTCGGCCGCGGGCAGGCCCCCCTCACATGTTATGGGCCAGAATTGGGTCCCATGTCTTATTCCCAAGCACATCCCTAGCAAGGGGAATGGGATGACCACAGGCGCCCAAATGAATCCTTTGGGGTGGAATGGGTGTTGGGTCAGGATTCCATGACCCTTACCATAGCCATAGGCACTATTTTAAATATGCAGTTTCAGGTTGGTGTCCACCCCAGGTCCATGAATGCAGTAGGCTCTTAGCCCACAGCTGACAGCGATAGCATAAAAGGTTTAGGTTTTACCATTCACACTTGTTTAATCCTGCTGCTGCTTTGAGGTTCCCTAACACCACAGCCTACCTAAGCACAACACAGATGAATTGCAGGACTTCACGCTGCCTGAAAACTCAGTATGTCTAACTGTGCCACGCACACGAGCAGGAGCTTAGAAGTGGCCCAAAGTCCCACTTTCAGGTCCATTGAGGCTCCACCCCACAACCCTCCTTGAAGGCAGAACAGATGATTAGTGCAAGCTGGCTTCCTCTATCAAGCCCACACAGAAAAAGAGAGGAATTCCCAAGGTGCATTGCTATAAGCAGGCCTTTCTGGTTTCTGTGGCTTCCTTCACTTTGTTCACTGATACTGATTAGCTGTGAGTATCAGATGGGGCCTAGACAATATCACCATGGCTATTTGAATAATAAAGTCAAGTTATTCCATCATTTCACGTTTCCTTTGAGGGGGCGAAGTTTGGAATACAAGGTCCATCGAGACCTTTCCTGTTTCTGATGTCTCTATCACAGACTGGGCTCCAAAGGTTAAATGTTTGCATTACAAAATGTACATTATTTGAGGGTCTTCCTATAAATCAACAAGGCAGGTATGTTAAACACAGAAAAATATCTACAGCTGTTCTCTTACTCATCCTGCTTGTTATTTAACTCAGCCTGGGCCCTAAGGAACATTTTTAGTTGTACTGTCAACAGTTTCAAAACAAAGAAGAAACTGGGACTGGCAAATGAGGAACCCAGCTGGCCCTCTGTTTAGGCTCCCACTGCATATACTTTAATCCTGACACCTGCAAGCTATTTAATCAGGATTTACAATTGAACATGAAGGATGAGGGGTCCGCAGGGCTGTGTTCTTAGTGTTTGGATTGCAAATGATGGAGAAAAACTTTGTTATCGGATGTTGTAGTTATTTGAAGTTGGGTGCCCTCTAACCCATGGGAACCCAGCATCATTTATCACTCCCCAGAACAAACTCAGCTCCAGCAGACGCTGCCCCTTACGGCTCAACATTCTATTTTTGCTTCTCCTGTATTCTAGAGAAAACAAACTTGGAAGTTATGAACAATGAGAAAAATAATTTCCAGGGAACATATGGAAGAGAAGTTCTAAGTGAAATAATGAAAGCACAGTCTTGATTTAGACATAAAGCAAAATGCAGAGCAGGGAATTAGCCTGCAATCTGCCAGGGGTTGCGATGTGCAAAAGATTGTCTACTTACAAACGTACCGACTTTCATGAAAAAGAAAGTCTTGAGCCAGAGCAAAAGTAGGCCATTCCCCCCCCCCCCCACCGCCGCAACAGAGTTGGAATTTAAAGTTGCTTGTAAATGGGAGAATTTCTCAAGCGAAGAAAGAAAATGCACTAATTCTGGTCTTGCAAAAATTGCCTTATGGGTAGATCTTTAGCATGGATACTTTCCGTAAGTTGAGGAGCTTCTGTGATAAGGTAACAGAAGAGAGCCTAGAAAATGGCGATTGCTCTTAACTTATTGTAGCCCCACTGGGCTGCGTGGTTGGGAGTGACGAGGAAACCGAAGACTGTGCCCCTGCCCTCATCAAGCTCCCAGTCTACTTGAGGGGAGGAAAAGACCCCAGTGGAGACAATAAGAAAACAGGATAAAACAATGTGCAATGAGACGAATTTCAGAGAAGGGACAACGACTGCTCACTGAAGTAATCAAAGAAAACTTTCTCAAGAACTTGGAGCTTGAGTTGAAAGTGCAAGTGGTTGAGGCAGTGGTTCCCAACATATTTTAGTCCAAAGAACCCCAAACAATAGTCACTGAACATTTTAATTTAGAATACATTAATTGAGAAATACTTAATAAAAAATGGTGATGAATTCATTACCATTGAACAGTATGTCTGTATTTTTTGCTATAGCAATATTTATATGCATTTGGCATATGATACAAATATGTGCAATGTATAGTATTCATCCAATCAATGTATAAGATATGGTTTCCATATGGCTTCATATCTCTTCCTTGTCATCTGCTGCTTCATCCCAGGGCTCTGAAGTCTGCAGGTTAGGAAACACTGGCTTAGAATAGTATGTCTGAATGCTTATGGAACTGCCTTCAGAACAAATACCTAATAAATTAGGTGAATGGTTTTGTTGATGCCTTCAGAAATACTTTGGGAGTAGAGTATTGGGGCATGGTTGTGACTTTAGTGGCAATCATCCTTCAACATCTGTACCAACAATTCAGCATCTTGAGCAATTCCTTTCTCCCCATTCCACTATTTTGGTGTGCCTGGGTGGGTAGGAACATAAATTTAAAGGAACCTAGAGGGTCAAGGCTAGAAATGATGGACCACATCATTTATTGCCTTCCACTGGACCTGGACTAGCTTACACAGAAAATTCCTTTGCTGTCCAAAACTATGTGTCTTTTAAAAACCACGAAATTACTTGATTTAATGATGTCTCTCAGAAATTCCTTATCCAAATAAATAAAGAATATGCACTATTTTCTCCCCCTGAATGCTAACATAACATATGTCTGCTTATTCTAGAAACATTAAAAATAAAGGAAACACAAAAGAAAACTCATCTAGTATTCTAGTGTGAGCACTTTGGTGTATATCCTTTTAGTTTTTTTCCTCTAAGAAAATGCAATTTCAATTTGATCAAATGTCTTGAATTCTATAGTTTAGTCCCAGATTCTGCCTTCTCATTTTGGCTTCCTAACGATAATTACAGATTCTGTTTGGGATCCTCATTTGACCATGGGGTCAAAGTCCATGGAATATAAGGCAGTGATGTGGTTTATTCCCAGGTGAGTTGGGAGAGTTAGAAAAATACAAACCTTTTCCTCATCCTCCTCTTCTGGAAGGTTGAAGCGGTAACATCCTGCACAACACTTACGTGGTTGGTGGGAGAGAAATTTGATGGAGAGATTCCCTGCCTGGACAGCAAGGAAAGCTCAGCAGGACACGGTGCCTGAGAGAGGAAGCTCAGGCTGGGCTCACTTTGGAAGTCTTCATTCCTAGCCAGAGGCAGTGAGTTTGGATCCCAAAGATGGTGATGGTGCTTTTCTCACTTCCATCTCCTGTTTCTATAGCCTTCCTCACTATGAGCTGACATTTTAGGGTGGGCATTATTAAAAAAATTTACTCATGACATGTGTTAAAAACACTAAGGAAGATTTTGTTGAGGGAGTGGGCAGCAACTAGGGTGGAGTTTTGCAGTAGGGGAGAGATTGGACTCAACTCCAAATACAATCAGGAAAAGTGGGGATTCATTGGCAAGGGATTTACTGGGGGTCAATGGATGATAAATCTCTAAGAGGTGAGATAATTCTTTGCTCAACTGACCTAATAGGATTTTTGCTGAAGGCAGACCAGGGTGATAACATACGGAGGGTGGGGGATGAAGAATTTGATCAGATATCCAGAGTGATAGGAATTATTTAGGACCATTCAAAACAAATGAGATTGTGGTAGCCTTGATTTGACACAAATGAAATTAAGGAAACAGAACTATTTTTAAGAAGATACCAGCTTTTATATCTTGGATTTGTAAAAAAGTATCTTCTAAAATATTTATTTTTCTCTTTCAGCTTGACATTTGCATGGTGAAAACTCTCTTTCAAAACACCCTCCCAACCCTTTGTAGGAAACCTAACTATACCAAAAGCTGTAGAAGAAATGGAAATATATTGCTAAGTAATTACTCCCACAAAGTTGGTATAGAATTATATGGAATCCAACTTTAAAAATCATACACACGCACATACACACACACATACACCCCTCTCTTCCAAATCAATAGTCATGCAACATTATTCTTAACCATGAAGCACTTGAGACAATCTAAGGAAAAAAATAGATATGATAATGTCACCTGTATTTTTATATTCATAGTATATTAGGAAAATTCTAGACAATGTTGTAAGTCTTAAAACAGAAACAAGTAAATATTGTTATTTGCAAATGATATGATTATTTATTTAGATCAGGGGTTGGTAAACTATGGCCCAATGGCCAAATCT
Organism: Murina feae; assembly: GCA_004026665.1. Lineage (NCBI taxonomy): Eukaryota > Metazoa > Chordata > Mammalia > Chiroptera > Vespertilionidae > Murina > Murina feae. The sequence continues at coordinate 35,777 of PVJC01010507.1, forward strand.
AGCCAGTGCACTGCTTTTATAAATAAAGTTTTATTAGAGCATAGTCATGCCCTTTAATTGACATATTATGTAATGGCTGCTTTTTAAACTGCAACAACAGAATCTAATAGTTGTGATAGAGACCAAATATGGCTCATAAAGTCGAAAATATTTATTACCTGTTTTTTCCCAGAGAAAAGTTGCTAGCCCTTCGTCTAGAGTACCCTCAAATTAATTAATAAACCATTAAAGTAGTCAGATATAAAACATGCCAAAGATCCCTAACCAGTTTGGCTCAGAGGATAGAGCATCAGCCTATGGACTGAAAGATCCCAGGTTTAATTCCAGTAAAGGGCATGTACCTTGGTAGCAGGCACATCCCCAGTAAGGGGTATGCAGGGGGCAGCTAATTGATGTTTCTCTATCATTGATGTTTCTAACTCTCTATCCCTCCCTTCCTCTCTGTAAAAAATAAATAAAATATATATATTTTTTAAAATGCCAAAAAGCCTATCTAATAAAAGAGTAATATGCAAATTAGGCATCACTCCATCACAAAGATGGCTGCCCTCATGGCCACAAGATAGTGGCACCCATAGCCACAAGATGGAGGCACCCAGTCCGGCTCAGCCCCGCCACAGAAGTAGTCAGGCCTGTTAGCCAGGCAGGTGGCAGGGGGGCCTGAGGGGCAGAGCAGGCTTTCAGAGGGGCCTGTGGGTCCCCTGCCCAGGCCAGAGGCCTTTGCCAGAGGCCTCAGGCATGGGCAAGGGTGGAGCCAGTGATTGGAGAAGGCAGGGACAGAGCCAGTGATCACAGAGGCCTTGGCTCTGTGAAGCTGACGATCACAGGGGCTTAGGAGTCTTCTGCCCAGGCCTGCAACCTCAGGTAGAGGCTGCAGGCCTGGGCAGGATTGGAGCCAGCGATTTCAGGCCTGCAGCCTTGGCCAGAGGTTACAGGCCTGGGCAGGGGTGGAGCTGGTGATCAGAGTGAACTACAGAGGAAACACCTTTTCTGACCACTCATTGGCTAAGCTCCCTGAAGCCACTGGTAATATTCTTAGTAACTTGGGTAATAAAAATTCAAAAAGGTGATCTAGGGTTTTTTCATCACACTCCTGGAGAAAAAAAATGAAGGTCCACTGCTGGAGGGCTAAGAAATGTCATATCCTGCCCTAGCCGGTTTGGCTCAGTGCATAATGCCTCAGCCTGCTGACTACAGGGTGTGGGTTTAATTCTGACCAAGGGCATGTACCTAGGTTGCAGACTCCTCCCTGGCCAGGGCCCAGGTCAGGGCATATGCAGGAGCAACCTCTCACTTTGATGTTTCTCTCTGATTTTCCCTTCTCTTCGACATTCTCTAAAAATCAATGGAAACATATCCTCAAGTGAGGAAGAAAGAAAGAAAGAAAGAAAGAAAGAAAGAAAGAAAGAAAGAAAGAAAGATCATATTCTATGAAAGAAACATCTTGAAAATGCCTAAAGAAAGTTGTCATTTTTTCATGGTGAAGGGACTGGAGTCCATGCTGATGAAAACACCTTGGTGGCTGTGGTGACTGGCAGTGGCTGCAGCAGCAGAGTGATGGGGCTGGTGGTTTTCCCTGATTAGCCTGGCTGCAGCTCATAAAGGGAGGCCAGACTGCGGCTTAGGCCCACTCCCCAAGGGGAGCAGGAAGTGGGTCTAAGCCATTAGTAGGAAACCCCCTGAGGGCTCCCAATATGTGAGAGGGGGAGGCTGGGCTGAGGACCCCGCCTCCCCCCCAGTGCACGAATTTCATGTACCAGGCCCCTAGTAGTTATATAATACTGTATAGCAATAACAATAATTTGTATACAATAAAAATTCCATAAAAATAGCATATTTAAACATACATAATAAGCAGATTCTCTATGAAAAAATTACCCATTTTAATGAAGGATATAAAATAATATGTAAGTAAAGGTAGAAAACAGCATGCTTTTAAATTACAAGACTGAATGTCATATACATGACAATTCTTCTCTTATCTAGATATATAAAAGACTAAGTGACTGACCATCCATCCATCTGACTGTCTGACCAACCAACTGGCCGATACATATGACACACACTGTCAATTAAAAAAACAACTTTGGCGCATGCATGATACATATAAACCTCTCACTGCTGTCAGTGCATGTGAGCGTTCGATCTGTCATTGATCATGAATTTGGTTGACACTTTTATTAAAATACTAAGGGCCCGGTGCACAAAAATTTGTGTACTCGGGGGGTCCCTCAGCCTGGCCTGTGCCCTCTCACAGTCTGGGACCCCTCGGGGATGTCCACCTGCTGGCATGCCTGGCCAGCCTGGGTGAGGAGCTGATGGCTGCTTGCAGGCTGGCTAAGCCCTCCAGTGGAGACCCTCACCCTGTGGGGGTGTGGCCAGCCTGGGTGAGGAGCTGAGGGCTGTTTTTAGGCTGCCCACAGTCCCTTCAGGGTTTGGGCCCCTACTGGGGTGCCTGGCCAGCCTGGGTGAGGGGCTGTTTTCAGGCTTCCCACAGCTCCCATTGACCCAATGTCCCAGTGAGGCTGGCTGGAATCAAGTTTCTGGGTTTATTTATCTTCTATAATTGAAACTTTGTTGCCTTGAGCAGAGGTCTAGTCAGGCAACGAAGTCCCCTGTGTGCTTCAGCTCCTTGGTTCTATAATTGAAACATTGTTGCTTTGAGCAGAGCCCCAGCCGGCCTAGGCAGGCAGTTTCAATTCCATCGCTGGTGCAACGGAAGCCTCCTGTTTGCTCTAGCTCTGTGGATGCCAGTTGCCATCTTGGCTGGGTTAATTTGCATACATCCGCTCTGATTGGCTGGTGGGTGTGGCTCTGCTGGTGGGCATGGCTTAGGTGTCTTGGAGTGATGGGTAATTTGCATATTACTTTTTTATTAGATTAGATTTCTTCTAATTAATTTCCTTTCAAAGTGCATAAATCTGTGCACTGGGCCACTAGTTATTTTATAAGTTTAATGCAATTTTAATAAGAATTGCAACTTGGGAGAGAACCAAAATGATTCTTAAATTAATATTTAAAAATTATAAAAAAGAATTGACTAACAGATAAATGAGCCCTCAAATATATAATCTATACTAATAAAAGCCTAGGTGTTCCTCACACCCTCACATGACACCCTCACATCAACACAAGATGGCCTTCACAAGATGGCTGGCAGGGGAGGGCAGCTGTGGGTGATCAGTCTGGCAGGGGAGAGCAGTTGGGGGTGACCAGGCCTGCAAGGGAGGGAAGTTGGGAGGGACTGGGTCTGCAAGGGAAGGAAGTTGGGGGGGACCAAGCCTGCAAGGGAGCAGTTAGGCATAGATCGTGCTAGCAGGGGAGCAGTTAGGGGGCAATCAGGCTGGCAGGCAGAAGTGGTTAGGGGCAATCAGACAGGCAGGCAGGTGAGCAATTAGGAGCCAGCAGTCCCAGATTGTGAGAGGGATGTCTGACTGCCAGTTTAGGTACCTAAACTGGCACTAAACTGGCAGTCGTACAAGCCCTGAGGGTTCTGAGATTGGAGAGGGTACAGGCTGAATTTCGTGCACTGGGCCTCTAGTGCTAGACATAATACAAGTTTATTTCTCATGCACATAAAGTCCAAAAATAGGCATTTCAGATAGTCATTTTTCTTCAAAAGAGAGAGATTCAGGAGCCTGGGCTCTTTCTACTTTGTAGATCCTCCATCTCCCCACAGGGTTTCTGAGGTTGTCTTGGGAATGCTATCACACAGCTAGGAAGGGAAAAGGTAATAGAGAATTGCTCATGTGAGATTTTATCTTATAGGCTTCTTTGGATGTGCCACATACCACTTCCCTCACACTCCATTAGTCATATGACTACAACTAACTGCAAGGGAGCCTGGGAAATGTAGTCTAATTGTATGCTCAGAAGGAATTAAAAATAAATTGGTGAACAGTTTCCAAGTTTGTTATATCACCTGACACAGACCACAGCATATGTAAGAATTTATAATATGGTAAATATGGCATTTCAAATTAGTCTATTATAGTCAATTAATAGAACTAGAACAATTATTGGCTATATCTTTACCTCCACCCTACATAATAAAATAAATTCCAGATGTATTACATTTACATTTAAGTATATATAAAAAATGAAACCCTTAAAAATCTAGACTAAATACTGTTTGTTATTTTGCTGGAATACACCTTTCTAAGCATAATACAATGAAGAAACCATAGGTGAAAGTTGATAATGTAGTATCTAAAAATTAATAACTTAAGTTTGTCGAAATTAGAAAAAACCTGAAAAAGGCAAATGGAAAAAGGAAGAAAACATTTTCTTCCCTTTCAGGTTAATATCCTGACTATACAAAAATTTCTAATATCAATGAGAATAAGATTAATTCCTCAACTGTAAAACAAGAAATAAAATTAGATGTACTTGACTAATAAACATATAAATAATTAACCTCAGTAACAATCTTAGAACCTATTCTTAGATTTCTATTTAATTAAATGAAACAGTCCATATAAAGAATGCAATAAACACTCAACAAATACGAGCTATTGCCATTTTTACTATTTAAAGTGTTTATGGTGTGTTTTAAGTGAAAAAGGAAAGATTAAAAATCTATATTCAATATGATGTCATTTATTAAAATGTATACATGCACAGAGGAATGAAACACAACAGGATTTTAGCGGGGGTTGTCTCAGTTGTGACGTTAGGAATAATTGTCATTTTCTTCTTCATACATTTCTGCATTTTCCAAAAATTTTACAATAAGCACATACTGTTATATTTATAATTTTAAGTGCTCATCTTTGAATAATTATTTCATGACCCCAAATGTTTTCTTAAATTTGTCTGGGACTGATTAGTTTCTGAAACCAGAATCCATTTTTAAAACCACTATCCAGGGCTCTGAGCAAGGAAAAAAATCACCAAATAAGCTTTGCTTCAGTTTCAGCTCAGCTACAGAGTTTCTTTTTTGCTTGTCCAAATTAAGTGTGAAATCATTACCCAGAAAGGATGCAGGAAGTTATGGCATTTTCCCGCCAAATGCGTCGTAACGCGGGGCTTTTTTGACATTTTCTCGCCAAAATTAGACTTTCCATAAAATATTCCTATCTTTCAATCTATTTGATATTTTTCTATGAAACTTTCAGTGTTTTAGTTTAAAAAGAGGTCTCTATTTATTTACTTTGCAAAATATGTGTTATTATATTATTTATGTACACAAAATTACTACATTCTAGGTAAACATATAAAAAACATTCTTTCACAAAATAATTTTATTTATACAAAATTAAAATATTTTTTCGAAATTTTCAACAGATCTTATAAAAAAAACTATAACCTAATAGTGCTTCACTGTGTGGTAGCGTTCGAAACACTTTCCTTTGTGCAGGGGTACATTGCAAAACTTGCGTTTCACTGCGTAGTTTATGAGTGGCACACACACGACAACGACGTAAAACATTTTTATTTTTGCTGGTTCCAACTAGAGGTTCCAATGTATGTTTCCTCATGTCCATTGACAGTCTCCCTGGTGGATCCGATTTTACTCATTTCCCGCAAAAAATATGTTAACTGAAGCACTTTGAAAAAACTAGATTGTAACAGACAGAACTGCAAGTAGGACAAAATGATACGAATAGGGATATGGCTATGAAGCCAGGACAGCTGGTGAGGGGTGCCCTGCTCATCTCAGCCCTAGTGCTTCTCTCCGGTGTAGTGTCCAGCTTCTGTGCCTTGTCTCACATTCTCTTGTGGGCTTCCCCTTATCCACTGCTCCTGTTTTTCAGGAAACTTACTTAACCTGGTCTCAGTGCTCATCTGCAAATGGGGTGTATAGTGCCTTCCTAAAGAGACTGTTTTATAGAACGCACTTAGCGTAACGCTGGCACATAGTAGGTGCTCAATAAATAGGTGCTATTCTTCTTCTTCTTCAGATAGACATGGTGCTCATTCTTCGATACCAACATAAAGAATCCTATGTTCACTTCTTCAGCCTTGTTTCTGGGATGGGAAGTGGAGAAGGGGCCCTGGGGTTTGGGTGAAGTTCGTCTTTGCCCACACTTAGATAGGTCCTTTGTAAATAGCTTCAATTCAGCAAGTCCTCATGGCATATGCCATGTCCCTGAAATGAAGCATATCATTAAAAAGTCTGCTTGTGGCAGCGTGCCCCCTGCGGCCCCTCCTTGCTCACAGTCCCATCTGAGAGGGCGCCTCACCCAAGCCCTGCTGGACATACAGGGAGGCATAGTTGTCCCAGGAGAGCTCTTCCCTCCCTGCCCACACTTGGTTAGATCCCGCCCATGCTCCTGATAAGAGCCACCCAATAGCTGACTAATGGCCTGGGAAGACATTAGGGGGAAACTTTTTTCGCTCCATTCCTGCCGTTCTGGAAACCCTCTCCTGGCACTCCTCGCCCCAGGGTGGGACTAACCTGATCATTCTGGAAAGAGGCTGCCTCCAGGGAGCCATGCATTTGGCCCTGGGGTGGCTGAAGGGAAGGCTGGGAGTGAGGGTTTATGGGGCTAGGGGGCGCGGGGAGCCTGTCCCAGGTCTCAGTTGTCTGTGATGGGTGGTGGTCTGCTTTAAAGAACAATGTGACCCTCCACTGTCCCATCCTCCGACCTGGACTCCATCAGCGACAAAGGTGATCTATCGGCTTCGATCGGCTCTGCACATGTTCAGCTTCCTCAAAACTTGGAAGGTGTGTTGTGAGAAAGCAGTTGGGCTAATCAGCCCATGAGCACATATGTAGCCTGAACCGGGCAACACCTTTAGTTAAATCCTTGACAGAAAACTCTCCTATGTGTGCAAAAGGGGTCACAGGAGAGCATATTCGTGTCAGAGTTAAAACATTAGAAACGAACTACACTGTCATCAATAGGGATGGACAAATGGGATCTGTTTTATTTGCTTTTATTTTACTCGATTTGTTTACTTGATAGAATATATATAGTGGTTGCCCTAGCCAAGCATGTCAAAATCAAGGCCTCGAGTTTGACATGCTTGCAGCCAGTTTGACTCAGTGGATAGAACATCAGCCTGCGGATTCGAGTCCAGGGTTCGATTCTAGTCAAAAGCATGTACTTCGGTTGCATGCTCCTCTCTGGCCCAGGCCCTAGTTGGGGTTAGGGGGCACATGCAGGAGCAGCCCATCGATATTTCTCTCTGTCTCTCCCTCTCTCTTCCACTCTCTAAAAAAAAATCAATGGATAAAAAACCCCTTGGGTGAGGATTAAAAAAAATGAAAAAGAATATATATAGTGGTTAAGGATGAGCTAGGTTTATATGTTTCAATAGGGACATAGATAAATATCAGTATGTTGAAAAGAAAAGGAAATTTCATACTACGTGATAATATTCATGTAAATGAAAACATACTCACAAAAGTGAAGACCATGTATTGTTTGTGAATATGTGTGCGTGTGTGGACAAGAGAAAACTGGAAAAGTTACATCAAAATAGTGATGGTGATTGGTGCAGGAGCTCAAAAGAGAAAGGAAATAGAATCTGATCGGCTCCAGAGAATTTTGAACTGCAGCTGATTGTCAGGCCCAGTACCTGAGGACTGTAGTGATGAGCAACATGTGCTCTTTTCCCTCAGGGAGCTTACAGTCTCCAGCAGGGGAAGAACAGAGAAATAAACAGGCAGTGTTAGTGCCAGGAGGTAAGTGCTAAGACAGCACATGAGTTGCTCTGAGATTACAGAGAAGAGGCCCCGTTTTGGGTCCCGGGAGGCAGGGAAGGCTTCCTGGAGGAAGTGCCCTGAAAGCTGGGTCTGCCAGGATGTGAGACAGGCAGCAGGGGAGTGGGCCAGGCAATGACATTGGGTGGAGGGGGGCAGGGAGAGATGGTCTTTCAGGTCATGGACAGA
>PVJC01010508.1:0-41136 GCA_004026665.1 Murina feae
GACATCCACTGAGGGGTCCCAGACTGTGAGAGGGCACAGGCCGGGCTGAGGGACTCCCTGCACCCCGAGTGCACAAATTTTTGTGCACCGGGCCCTTAGTCTATAATAAAAGCTTAATATGCAAATCAACTGAAGGGCTGAACAGTAGAATGACCATCCAGACGACCACGCTATGACACGCACTGGCACCAGGCTAGCCAAGGCAGGTGCGATATGATTGGTTGGGGGGCTGCCATCGCCCCAAAGAAGGAGGCCCAGGCCACCCTCTACAGGGTGATCCATGAAAGGAGGGGGATATTCCACGATTGATTCCCCTGAGGGAGATCCCCCAATGGGAGGCCCAGGCCACTCACTGGGGGCTGATAGATGGGGGGACTCCACAGAACTGGTGAACCGGGGTGCGTGTGGCAGTGGGTACAGGCAGCTCCAGGCCAAGGTGGATGCAGGGCTGAGAAAGGAAACAGACCTGGCTTCAAATTACAGGCAGACCAAACTCGGGGTGAGAAGAGGCCTTTTGCTTGGCTACTGCCCAGCCTGCAGGCCTAGGTTGTCACCTCTGTTCAGGGAGCAGACTGGAGTTGAGAGAGAAGTGGGCGGGAGAGAAGGAGGCTTAGAGCTTTGCTACAGCAGTGCTGTGAGCACCCAACCCCAACCCAGGGGAGGAGATTGGAGCAGCCAGGCAGACCTGAAGCCCTTTCCTCACTGAGAATGAATGAAGGTCCTCAGGACAGGCTCATTTTTATTTCTTACATTTCTTTAAGTCAATTCAATTGATTGATTTTTTTTTTAACTTAGCCTTTTCTAAGCTTTTATAGAAAAAAAATCACCAGTTTGGTATGCTGGTTTTCTTTTGTTCTGATACATGCTAAATAAAGCATAAATATTAGTGGAAAAGTCACTCCCAACCCTTCCTTGAATCACCTGGCTGTCTGGCATGGGGCTGGGGTGGGACTTCAGGCAGTACAGGGTTACCCAGAATCCCTCATTATTGACATTGTTCTGCTCCTTAGGTCAAAGTCCTTAGGGGCATTCTGACCAGGCCAGACCTGCTGGAGCCAGGCTCTGTTGTCAAGGGGACAGGTGTGTCAGGGCAGGGCCCCTGTGTGCTCAAGAGATCTGGTAGAAAAATTCACTGTGGCTGCCATGAAGCCCCTACTACTCTCTGCCTTGTCTCACACCACCTACCTCAGTTCAGCTCCTGGAATTTCCCCAAACTCATTCCCACTTGAAGCTTTCACGCAGGGTGTTCCTGGGTAATTTTCCTTCCACAGGGACTCTGACCACTGAGGCCCTAAGGCATGCTTCCGTTCCATGCTCTAAAAGTACACTTTGCATTTACCTTGGGAGCGGGTGCCACGAGTGGCAGTCAGGCATTATGCATAAGGTTATTTGTCTAATGTTCTTCTCCCTGGGAGACTGCCAGTCCTGTGAGGAAAGGGCTGCCTGCCCCTCCCCACTGCTCACAACCAGCTACCCTGCATCTCTTCCTTTCTCCTGCTAGGGACAAAGCAGCTTCCTTCCACCATCTTCCCTCCCAGCTTGGGTTTGGTTATTCCTGCCTCCAGACTTTGACTTTGACCTCTTGAATTCTCTGCCTTCTTGGAAAATCAGAGGAAAGCTGCCTTCCTCAAGAGCCACCAGAATTTTGTGCAGCCCTGAAGCTCTCTTTTTACTGCTCCTTTGGAACCTTGGAACCTTGGGGCTCCTGTGGCTTCTCACCAAAATGGCAGTGGAGCACAGTGGTAAGGGCATTGACTGAGGAGCCGGGCTGTGTGTTCAAATCAGAGCTGCACAGTCACCAGCTGGGGGACCCCGGAGAAGTGATTTAATTTCCCCTTGCATCGTCTCCTCCAAACACCTGGAGGCCTCATCAAAGCACAGAGTGCTGGGTCCACACCAGAGTTTTCCATTCCTGCAGCCTGGAATGGGGCCTGAGAATCTGCCTTCCAAACAAGTGCCCAGGTGATGCTGTTGCTGCTGGTGCAGGGACCCCACTTAGAGAACCATTGTCATAGTTGCTGTAGAAGGTACATGGAGATGAGCTCATATAACCCATGTGGCAGGAAGCAAATGCTAACAACTGTTAGTTATTAATACCACTTATACCAGAGGATCACCTTCTTTAGTTTTTCTTATTTGTTTATTTATTTATTTTTAAGTGAACTTTAAATTATATTTTTCAGTCACAGTTTGCATTCAATATTATTTTGTATTAGTCTCAGGTGTACAGCATAGTGGTTAGACAATGATATATATTACAAAGTGTTTCTGCCAATATTTCCAGAACTCACCTGGCACCCATACATAATTATAAAAAAATTTTTTTTTAATTTTAGTCATTTTTTATTTTCAATTATAGTTGACATACATCATTATATTAGTTGAAGCTTACACCCAAGTGACCAAACATTACATAACTTAATAAGTGAACACCCCAATAAATCCTGCACACATACTTTCACCTTTTTTACCTAACCTCCCAATCCCCTCTAATCTGGCAACCAACAAAAAGGTCATATATGGCCTTTATCATGTTGAGACATGATCTTTCTATTCTCACTTTGCTGAAAATTTTTATCAAAAAATGGGTGTTGGATTTTGTCAAATGCTTTTTCTGCATCTATTGATATGCTCATGTAATTTTTGTTTTTCAATTTGTTTATGTGATGTATCACGTTTATTGATTTGTGAATATGATATCAGCCTTGCATCCCTGGAATAAATCCCACTTGGTCATGGTATATGCTCTTTTATTATATTGCTGAATCCAATTTGCTAATATTTTGTTGAGGATTTTAGCATTTATGTTCATCAGGGATATTGGCCTGTAATTCTCTTTTTTTTGTAGTGTCTTTTTTTAAATGTCTTTGTAGTGTCTTTATCTGGTTTTGGAATTAGGATAATGCTGGCCTTATAAAAGAGGTTGAAAGTGTTTCTTCCTCTTGGATTTTTTGGAATAGTTTGAGGATGGTGTTGGTTGTTCTTTGAATGTTTTGTAAAACTCCCCTGTGAAGCTGTCTGGATCAGGGCTTTTGTTAGGAATTTTTTGATTACTGCTTCTATTTCATTAGCTGTTATTGTCCTATTCAGGTTTTCTGATTCCTCCTGATTCAGTTTTGGAAGATTATATTTTTCTAGCAATTTATCCATTTCATCCACATTGTCCAGCTTATTGACATATAGTTGTTCATAGTATTTTCTTGCAATCATTTGTATTTCTGTGATGGCAGTTGTTACTTCTCTGCTTTTGTTTCTGATCATATTTAGTTAGGTCCTCTCTCTTTGTTTCTTTCTTTTTTAAAACATTTTGCCACATTTGCTTTAATCTCTATTTATGTATGTATGTACTTGTGTATGTATCTACAGGGTGAGTAAAAAATAGGTTCACAGTTGTGAGTACATGGAACAGAGTTTATCCTTGTACTGTTTGTTTTTTTTTAATTACTATTGTATTACTAGAGGCCCAATGCATGAAATTTGTGCAAGGGTAGAACTTTGCAGCCCTGGCTGCCTCACATTTGTTGTGCACATGAATGAGTGCATCACATGTAAGACCTCACTAACTCTGTGAGCAAGGCACTATCATTATACCCATCTTTCAGTCTTGGGCAGGGGCCACACAGCCAGGAGAGGAGTGACAGCCCAGGCATCTCAGTGGCATCTAGTTGTCTGTCTCCAGTGCTTCCCTGGTGTTGGTGAAATAGTAAGAGTCAAGTCACCCAAAATAGAGCCCATCTACCTCTTGGAAGGAACAGTGAAGGCACCAAAGCTACTGTTTTCAGTTCTTCTCTCCCACTTTACCTTCTCCATGCAGCCCTTGCTCCAGAAATCAAGGCACACCCGTGGGTCTGTTGCCCAATTTCCTCCTGTTACAGGATGATGAGCAATGCCTGGAGCTGTGCAGCAGAGGCCTCAGATACACCTTCTTGGTGATAAGTAGAGATTTAAGTCCTCAGTTGGTCTTCTGCTGAAGACCCTGTCCACTAGCCTGAAGCCCCCATTGAGATCACTGTCTTATTTTTTAACTTCTAACTTTGAAATAATTATAGAGCCACAGGAAATTAATTGCAAAGAAAGCAGGTCTGGTGTGTCCTTCACCCAGTTTCCTCTCATGGTTACTTGTTACATAATTACAGTGAAAAATCAAAACTAGGAATTTGGCATTGGTCCAATGTGTATATACAGCTCTAAATCCTTTCATCACACATCCAAATGTATGTAACCACTACTGCAATCAAAATACAAAACCATTTTGTTACCATAAAAGATCTCCCTGTAGCCCTAACCAGTTTGGCTCAGTGGGTAGAGCATCGGCCTGTGGACTCAAGGGTCCCAGGTTCGATTCCAGTCAAGGGCATGTACCTTGGTTGCGGGCACATCCCCAGTGGGGAGTGTGCAGGACACAGCTGATTGATGTTTCTCTCTCATCGATGTTTCTAACCCTCTATTCCTCTCCCTCTCTGTAAAAAAAAAAAAAAAAAAAATCAATAAAAAAAAAAAAGATCTCCCTGTAGTCACATCCACCTCCCTTTCCCTTACCATCCATAAACCCTGGCAACTAGTAATTTGTTCTTCATCTCTATCGTTTTGTCATTTCAAGAATGTTACATAAAAGGAGTCATTTGGTATGTGACCCTTTGAGATTTTTTTTTTCTCACTCAGCATTTTTTTTTCTGCCCTTAGAATTATCTAAGTTGTTGCATGTATCAATACTCTCTCCTTGTTATTTCTCTGAAGTACTCAGTGTATAGATGTATAGTGAGGGACATGTTGGTTGTTTCAAGTTTAGGCTATTACAAATAATGCCGCTATGAACAATCATGTGCAAGTTTTTGTGTGGACATAAGTTTTCATTTCTTTTTTCTTTTTTAAAATCTTCACCTGAGTGAGGATTTTTCCATTGACTTTTAGAAAGTAGAAAGGAGGGGACAGAGAGACACATATCAGTTGATTATCTCCCACTTGCCCCCTTCAGTTGGCCCTTCAGTCCAAGGGCTGACTCTCTAACCACTGAGCAAAGCGGCTAGGGCAAAGTTTTCATTTCTTGGGTTAAATGCCTAGGAGTGCAATTACTGAATCAAGCAGTAGAAGTAGTTTGTTAGTTTTTCAAGAAACTCACAAACTGTTTTTCAGAGTGGTTGTATCATGTTTAAATTCCCAACAATAATGTATAAATTATTCAGTTTTACTGCATCCTCACCAGCTTTTGGTACTGTCATTATTTTTATTTTTTCTAATAAGTATGTAGTGATTTCTTATGGTCTTGATTTGCATTTCACTAATAACTAGTGATGTTAAATACCTTTTTGGGTGCTTACTTGCCATTTTTATATTCTCTTTCATGAAATGTCTTTTTGTGTCTTTTGCCCATCTTCTAATTGGGTTGTTTGATTTTAAAAAATTTAATGTTGAGTTTTGAGAGTTCTTTATGTATTCATTCTGAGTTCTTTGTCAGATATGTGATTTGCAAATATTTTTCTCCAAGTCTGTCATTTGTCTTTTTAAAAATATTTTTTTATTGATTTCAGAGAGGAAGGAAGAGGGATAGAGAGATAGAAACATCAATGATGAGAGAGAATCATCAATTGGCTGCCTCCTATATGCCCCAAGTCCAAAACCCGGGCATGTGCTCTGACCAGGAGTCAAACTGTGACCTCCTGGTTCATAGGTTGATGTTCAACCCTGAGCCACCCAGCCTGGCTCTTTTCATTCTTTTAAAGAGGTTTTCATAGAGAAAACAAACATTCACTTTGATTAAGTCCGACTCATTGATTTTTAGAGGTCATGCTTTGGTCACATGTCTAAGAACTCTTCATCAGGCGCTAAGTCTCCCAAATTCTTTTCCATGTTACCTTCTAAAATTTATAATTTAATGTTTTACATGAAAATCTATGACTCACTTTGAGTTAAGTGTGAGGTTTAGGTTGAGGTTCACGTTTGCTATGAATATCCAATTGCTCTGCCACTTTTGTTGAAAAGGCTATCTTTCATCCATTGAATTGATTTTTGATCTTTTATCAAAAATCAGTTGGTCATTCTTGTGTGGCATAGTTTCTGGGTTCTCTAGTCTGTCCCATTGATCTATATGTTTGTATCTCCACCAATATCACACAGTTTTGATTACTGTATATTACTTCATACTAAGCCTAGAAATCAGGCAAAGTGATTCCTCTCCCTTTATTCTTCTTTTTCAGAAATATTTACTATTCTAGTTCTTTTGTCTTTCTGTATAATTTTAGAATAATCTTGTTCATAACTACAAAAAACCTTTCTGGTATTCTGATAGTAATTGGATGAAATCCTATGTAATAAAAGCCTAATATGCAAATTGTTCCCTCAACCAGGAGTTCCACCGCTTGCTATGATGTGCTCTGACCACAGGGGATGGGCATCAGTGACAGGGCACTGGCAGCAGGTGGCAGTGGAGGCAAGAGCAGGACTGGCAGGATGGTGGAGCAGGTGAGTGGGTGGTGCCAGGCCAAACCAGGTGCAAGCAGGGGGCCGAATCACCCTGCTGATAGCCCACAGACAGTGACGAGTTGCACCAGTGGTGGACGGGCTGCCACTCAGCCCTCAGGCACTGAGGAAGCTGGGAAGGGGGCCCGGCGCTGATCAATTGCCCCACAGATGGCAATCAGTGGCAGCCAGCAGGCCCTGATTGCTGGATCAGGGCAGGGCCCCAGGCTGGGATGGGGAACTGGGGATGGGTGGTGGCAACTAACCTCCTGGGGTGCCTGGGCAGGGGGCTGCAACTTCTCACCTGCTACCTGGGGGTAGGGGTGACAGGAACAAAGGTGCAGTGAGAATGTGGGGTATCTACCAAGCTAGCCATTACTCACCCTGCTACCCGCTCCTGGAAGCCAGGGTTTGTGAGCTGGGGAAGCCTCTATGCTCAGGCGCCCATGTGGCCTCTTCTGGTGAGCCGGGCCTCTGCTGCAGGGACCATGACTCAGGCAGAAGGAGGAACGTGGGAGCCAAGAGGCCCAGGTGCTGTCCAGGGCCCAGAGGTCAGCTGGGACCTGCCCTTCCACACCAGACACTTGCACTTTGATCACCGGCCACGCCTAGGGACTTCATCCATGCACAAATTTTGTGCACTGGGCCTTTAGTATGTATATAGTAGATGTACCAGTTAATAATGTGGATTTTTTCAGTAGATGGAGTTACACATATTTTGATATATATGCGATTTGATATGAATGCTATTTTGTTGTATTGAAAGCAAGCTTCAAAACTTCATTTGTCAAATTTCCTGAAGATGTTAACATCATAGATATTTTTATGCTTAAAAATGTCGAATTTCGTGCCAAAAAAAGAGCATTTGCAGAAAGTTTTAATTCATTACTTTATTTTGAAGGAAAGTGCTGCGGAATACTTCAGGAATCTTATAGTGAACCTACTCCATCTCAAGATACTTGTGAATGTCGGTTTAAATGCTTTAAAAGTGATGATTTTGGAGAACCAAGATGGTGGTATAAGGTAAATACCTGAATGCGCTGCCTCCCGCAACCACATTAAAACTACAACTATAAAGCTAAACAGCCATCTTCCAGAACCAGGGGAGTGGAAGGTTCACAACTAGAAGGCAAGAGAAGGAGTGCATTGAAACGGGGGAGAAGGTGTGGAGGCATGTGAAATGGTGGTGGTGGCGGTGGCAACTGAGTGCGCAGGTTGTTTCAATTGGAAGGGGAATACAAGCTCCCAGGGCTGCACTGAACTCATATCAGGCTGTCTGGCATCGAGTCGGAAGGTGAGAGTGGCTTTCTAGAGAAGCTGCTTGTGGCAATCGCTGAGACTGTGGGGACACAGAGCTCTAAGACTTGGGGAGTCAAGGGCGTGAAGACGTGGAGATGCCAAAATGCAGAGACAGCTGACAGACAGCCATCACCGTTTGCTCCACCCTGGTGATTCTCTGAGACCCCATCCCATCCAATTTACAACCCCACCCAAGCTGTGCGCAGTGGTGCAAATAAATTGCCTGCCTGCCTGCAGCCTAACCTAACAAACTGCAGCTGGTACAGAGAACTCCAAAAGTTCCAAACCCCAAACAACGAGGAGAAATCTATAGATCTCGCTGTACCACATCTTGGGTGGACTCACACAGCAGCTGACTTTGCACCTCCTTGGAGATACAGGAGCCAGTGTACCCAGTGGCCAGATACCAGATTTCAATTCCTCCCATCCATAAGGGACACACTCAAGAGGCAGACTCAGTGAACACCAAAGCCCCACTGAAGCAAGTTCTGCCACACAAGGGTGTCTCCTGCACAGTAGTTCTTCCACTGTAGACACAGCGGGTCCTCACAAGCAATTGACCTGGAGGTCATTTCCTCCCAGTGATGCCAACAGCAATCAAGGCTTAACTACAACAAGACTGTGCACCAAGCCCTCAAAGGTGTACACCAAGAGTGTCCACCCCAGGTGACTGGGGAGGCTGAGCCTCTGGGCCCAAGAGGACACCTACCACACAAAGCCACTCTATCAACACAGGGAAGCAGCCAAAATGTGAACACAAATAAACAGGCCACAAATGAAAGAAAAGGAGGAAAGCAAACTACTGGATATAGACTTCAAAACCACAGTCATAAGGCTACTCAAGAATCTTCTATGAATCTCCGAGGAACTTAGTGAGACCTTCAAGGATCTTAATGAGAATACCAAAAAAATGGAAAAGGACCAGTCAGAAATTAAGCATACGCTGACTGAAATAAAGAATAATATACAGAGATCCAATAGCAGAAATAAAGAATAATATACAGAGATCCAATAGCAGACTAGAGGATCACAAGAACCAAGTCAAAGATTTGAAATACGAAGAAGTAAAAAACACTCATCCTGAAAAGCAAAAAGCAAAAAGAATAAAAAAATATGAAGATAGTGTAAGGAGCCTCTGGGACAATTTCAAGTGTACCAACATCAGAATTATAGGGGTGCCAAAAGAAGAGAGAGAGCAAGATATTGATAGCCTATTTGAAGAAATAATGACAGAAAACTTCCCCTACCTGGTGAAAGAAATGGACTTAAAATTCCAGGAAGCACAGAGAACCCCAAACAAAAGGATTCCAAAGAGGACCACACCAAGACTCATCATAATTAAAATGCCAAGGGTAAAAGACAAAGAGAGAATCTTAATAGTAGCAAGAGAAAAACAGTTAACCTACAACGGAGTTCCCATACTACAGTCAGCTGATTTCTCAACAGAAACCATGCAGGCTAGAAGAGAGTGGCAAGAAATATTCAAAGTGATGAACAGCAAGAACCTACAACCAAGATTACTCTACCCAGCAAAGCTATCATGTAAAATTGATGGTCAGATAAAGAGCTTCACAGACAAGAAAAAGCTAAAGGAGTACATCACTACCAAACCAGGATTATTTGAAATGCTGAAGGGCATTCTTTAAGAGGAAGAAGAAGAAAAAGGTAAATATAAAAATTATGAACAACAAAGTGACAACAAATACATATCCATCAACAAGTGAATCTAACAATTAAGTCAATAAAAAAATCTGATGAACAGAATAAACTGGTGAATATAATAGAAGTAGGGGCATAGAAAGGGAATGGACTGACAATTCTCGGAGGGAAGAGGGTGTAAGGGTTGTGGGAAGAGATTGGACAAAAATCTTACACCTATGAATGAAGACAGTGGCAGGGGTAAGGGCATGGGTGGGGGCTGGGAACCAGGTGGAGGGGAGCTATGGGGGTTAAAAAAAAGGAATGTCTGTAATAATCTGAACAATAAATATTTATTTTTTTTAAAAAAGTGATGATTTCGATGTGAAAGACAAAGAACTTCCAGGTCAACCGAAAAAGTTTCAAGACCAACAATTACAAGCATTATTGGATGAAGATGCATGTCAAACTCAAAAACAACTTGCAGAAAGATTAAACATTGCTCAGCAAACAATTTCCGATTGTTTACAAGTAATGGGAAAGATTTTAAAGGGAGGAAAATGGGTGCCACATCAACTGAACAAAAGACAAATGGAAAATCGAAAAGTCATCAGTAAAATGTTGCTTCAATGACATGAAATAATGTCTTTTTTTGCATCAAATTGTGACTGGCCACGAAAAGTGGATTTATTTTGGGAATCCCAAATGGTTTGCCTCAAAACAAGAAAAGTTCTATTGGGCCGGTATCCACAAATTACCTAAAGATGGGAGAATGTGTAACTAGCAATGGACATTACATTGAATAAAGCACTTTTGATGTTTCTCTTGAAATTATGTTTTCTTTAATTACAAAATCCACATTATTAACTGGTACACCTAGTAAATTTGAGAATAAATGACAACTTTACTATGTTTAGTATTCCAGTTCATTAACATGGTATTTATTGAGGTCTTTTCTTCTTTGATTTTTTCAGCAGTGTTTTATAGTTTTCCATATATGAGTCTAGATTTACTTGATGTATCGGTTAATAATATGGATTTTGTAATCAAAGAAAACACAATAATTTCAAGAGAAATATCAAAAGTGCTTTATTTAAAGTAATATTCATTGCTAGCTACAAATTTTCTCCATCTTTCAGGTAATTTGTGGATACCGTCTCAATAGAACTTTTCTTGTTTTGAGGCAAACAATTCAGAGACTCAATTTTCCACTTTTTCGTATGTTTTGAAGTGCTGCTCAGAAAGTGCGTGTGCCATCAATCAGAACAAGGGGTAATCTGAAGGAGCAAGGTCTGGTGAATATAGCGGGTGGGTTAGTACTTCCCAGGCAAGATCTTTTAACATGTCTTTAACTGGTTTTGAAGTGTGTGATGGTGCATCATCATGAAGCAAAATTACTTTGCCATGTCTTCTGGAACATTTAATCATTTCATAATCAAAGTGTGGTTCACATTGATTATTTGTTGTTAGTAGCTATCAGTATTAATGGTTTCATCTGGTTTTAGAAGCTCACAATACACCATACCTTCCTGATCCCACCAAATGCAGAGCATTGTCTTCTTTCCGAAGTGATTTGGCCTTGCAGTCGATGTTGATGGTTGACATGGATCAACCCATGATTTTGTGCATTTGGGTTTCTCAAAATAAATCCACTTTTCGGGGCCAGTCACAATTTGATGCAAAAAAGGCATTCTTTTGTGCCATTGAAGCAACATTTTACTGATGACTTTTCGGTTTTCCATTTGTCTTTTGTTCAGTTGATGTGGCACCCATTTTCCTTCCTTTAAAATCTTTCCCATTACTTGTAAACAATCGGAAATTGTTTGCTGAGCAATATTTAATCTTTCTGCAAGTTGTTTTTGAGTTTGACATGCATCTTCATCCAATAATGCTTGTAATTGTTGGTCTTCAAACTTTTTCAGTTGACCTGGAAGTTCTTTGTCTTTCACATGGAAATCATCACTTTTAAAGCTTTATACCAATGTTCACAAGTATCTTCCCAAAGTATTCAACAGCACTTTCCTTCAAAATAAAGTAACAAATTAAAACTTTCTGCAAGTGCTCTTTTTTTGACATAAAATTCTACATTTTAAAGTATAAAAATATCTATGATGTTAACACCTTCAGGAAATTTGACATATGAAGTTTTGAAGCTTGCTTTCAATACAATAAAATAGCATACATATCAAATCGTATATATGTCAACATATGTGTAATTCCATCTATTGTAAAAAATCCACATTATTAACTGGTACTCCTACTATTATATGTAAATACTTCTTTTGTTAAGCCATTATAAATGGAATTGTACTTTGAATTTCAGTTTCCATATGTTCATTGTTAGTACAAAAAATGTGACTAATTTTTGTATTGATCTTGCATTCTGTAACATTGCTGAACTCACTTATTAGAGAATTTTTTCCCCTTGGGATATTCTACATAGAACATTGTGTTATGTGCAGATAGGGATGGTTTAACTTATTCCTTTCAGATTTATATGCTTTTTATTGCCTTTCTTTCCCTACGATCTCTGGCCTTGCCCCTGCCCAGGCCTGAGGCTTGTGGCCCAGGTCTTATGCCTGGGTAGGGCACCCTCATACCCCTCCGATCACCGGCTCTGCCCATGCCCCCTCTGATCACCAGCTCTGCCCTTGCCCATGTCTGAGGCCTCTGGCAAAGGTCTCTGGCCTGAGCAGGGAACCCCCAGCCCCCTCTGATCACATGTTCTGCCCCTCGGGTCCCCTGCCTCTTCCGCCACCTGCCTGGCTAACAGGCCTGACCACTTCAGTGGCGAGGCTAAGCCGGACTGGGCACTGCCATCTTGTGGTTATGGTTGCCGCCATCTTGTGGCCATGGGGGTGACCATCTTTGTGATGGAGTGATGATTAATTTGCATATCACTCTTTTATTAGATAGGATGGGTGTTAGAATTTATCAAATGCCTTTTCTGTGTCTATTGTTATGATCATGTGATTTTTGTCATTCAATTTGTTTATCTCATGTATCACATTCATTGATTTGCAAATATTGTACTAGCCTTGCATCCCTGGAATAAATCCCACTGGGTCATTTTAATATCTTACTGGATCCAATTTACTAATATTTTGTGGAGGACTTTAGTATCTATGTTCTTTAGGGAATATTGGCCTGTGATTATCTTTCTTTGTATTGTTTTTATCTGGTTTGGAATTAGGATAATGTTGGCCTCATAAATGAGCTTGGAAGTGTTCCTTCCTCTTGGATTTTTTGGAATTGTTTGAGGAGGATAAGTGTTAGCTCTTTGAATGTTTCATAGAACTCCCCAGTAAAGTCATCCAGACCTGGACTTTTGTTTGCTTAGAGTTTTTTTAAAATTACTGCTTCTATTTCATCAGTTGTTATTGGTTTATTCAGGTTTTCTGATTCTTCTTGATTCAGTTTTTGGAGAATGTATTTTTCTAGGAATTTATCCATTTTATGCACATTGTCCAGCTGTTGGCATATAGTTGTTTATAGTATTTTCTTACAATCCTTTGTATTACTGTGGTGTTAGTGGTTACTTCTCCACTTTTCTTTCTGATTTTATTTATTTATATCCTCTCTTTTTGTTTCTTGATTATTCTGGCTAACAGTTCATCAATCTTGTTTATCCTTTCAAAGAATCAGCTCTTGGTTTCATTGATTTTTGTTTGTTTGTTTGTTTTAGTCTCTCTGTCATTTATTTCTGCTCTAATCTTTATTATTTCCTTCCTTCTGCTTACTCTGGGCTTTTCTTGTTCTCTTTCTAGTTATTTAAGTTATAGGGTTAAATAGTTTATTGTTAATTTTTCTCATTTTTTTGAGGTAGTCCTGTAGTGCTATAAACTTCCCTCTCAGGACTGTGTCCCAGAGATTTGGGGTTGTTGTTTCCAGAAAGTTTTTGACTTATTTCTTGATCTCATTGGTAACCCATTAATTGTTTAATAACATGCTATTTAGCCTATGTGTTTGAACGTTTTTGAGTGTTTTTACTGTAGTTGATTTCTAGTTTCATTCCACTGTGATCTGAGAAGATGCTTGATATTATTTCAATCTTCTTGAACTTGTAGAGACTTGTTTTGTGTCCATTCATGTGGTCTATTTGGGAATGAGCTAAGGGCACTTGAGAAGAATGTATATTCTGCAACTTTAGGGTGAAATGTTCTATAAATGTCAATTAAATTTATCTGATCCAATGTGTCTTTTAAAGTCACTATTTCCTTGTTAATTTTTTTCTGGAAGATCTATCCAGTGAAGTCAGTGGGGTGTTAAAGTCCCTTACTATGACTGTATTGTTGTGGATCTCTCCCTTAAAGTCCTTTAGAAGTTCTTTTATATATTTAGGTGTTCCTATATTGGGTGCATATATATTTACCAGGTTATATCCTCTTGTTGGATCAATACCTTTAGTATTATGTAGTGACTTTTATTGTCTCTTATGATGGCCTTCATTTTGAAGTCTATTTTGTCAGATATGAGTATTACTATTCCAGACTTTTTTTTCATTTCCATTTGCGTGGACTTCTTTTCTTTCATTCCTTCACTCTCCACCTGTGTGTGTCTTTTGGGTCTCTTGTAGAGAGCATAGGTCATGTTTTTGTATTCATTCAGTTATCCTTTGTCTTTTGATGGGAGCATTTAATCCATTTACATTTAAGGTTACTATTGATAGGTACTTATTTGTTGCCATTTTAAATCTGTATGGCTAGGTTTGTATCTGCATTTCTTCTTCTCATTACAGCGGACCTTTTAGCATTTCTTATAATGCTGGCTTGATGGTGATGTACTCCTTTAGCCTTTTTTTTCATCTGGGAAGCTCTTTATTTGATCATCTATTTTGAATGATAGCCTTGTTGGATATAGCAATCTTGGTTTCAGATCCTTACTTTCCATTACCTTGAGTACTTCATGGTCTGTAGAGTTTCTGATGAGTAATCAGGTGTCAGCCTTATGGGAGCTTCTTTGTAGGTAACCGTTTTTCTCTTGCTGCCTTTATGATTCTTTGTCTTTAATTTTTGGAATTTTAACTGGGTGTGGGTCTGTTTGGGTTCTTCTTGCTTGGAATTCTCTGTGACTTCTGAACTTGTGTGACTTCTGAACTTCTGTGACTTTTTCAGGTTAGGGAAGTTTTCTGCCATTATTTCTTCAAACATATTCTCAATTCCTTTCTTCCTTTCTGCCTCTTTGGCACACCCGCTATCCACATACTGTTATGTTTCACATTGTCCCACAGCTCTCTTAAGCTGTCCTCCTGTTTTTTAATTGTTTTTTTTCTTTTTGGTTCTCTGTCTGAGTAATTTTTTCAACCCTGTCTTCTAATTCATTAATTTGATCCTCAGCTTCCCCTAATATGCTGTGTATTCCTTCCAATGTGTTTTTTATTTGTGCTATGTCATTCTTTATTTCTGTTTTCATAGTTACTATATCTCCTCTCATGCTGTTGAGCATCTTTACCATCATTATTCTGAACTCTGTATCAGATAAATTCCTTATCTCCATTTCATTTATCTCTTCTGGAGAATTTTCTTGTTCTTTCATTTGGGGGCTGTTTCTTTGTCTCCTTATTTTGGCTGCCTGTTTGGGTTTGTGACTTTGTATTAGGTAGATCAGTTATGCCTCTCAATCTCTAGTGCAGGACAGTGTCAAATGCTGTTTCTGTCTATTTAGGTCAGACAAAGATTCAAAGCCTCCAGAGACCTCCTTTGCCTACAGATGGATAGAATTCTGTGTTGAATTCTCTGCAGGCAATCATGCACAGGTGTGATGCAAGTTTTTTCCCCCCATAGAGTGGGCAATTGCTTCTGTCTGGAGGCAAATTATTATTATCAGTCTCTTACTGGGCCTCAGAAACTCCACACCGTGGGGCAAGGTGTTTTCTAATAGGGTAGCCAACTGTCTTTCCCCCAGGCAAAACTGCCTGTATAGCAGATGTCTGCATGAGAAAGATGACCTCCACAGCATGAGGAAATGACTCTGCACAGGAAACCGGGGTGGCTGCCTTCTGACCTCTAATCCCAGAACCCCCAATCCTGGCTTCTGCTCACACAACTCTAGTCCAGTCTGCCCTCCCTCTGGTGGAGCAAGAGGTTGGTGGCTCCACAGGGAATTTTGTGCATTGGTCCTTTAAGAGGGTGCCTACATTTCTAGCTATCTCTTCTTGTTAGACAGCAGCCCCAGCTTAGAGATTAGACCCCAGAGTGGAAACACCCACAGCTGATATATCTCTCTGGAACTTCAGTTGCTGTCTATTGGAGCCAGCCAGCCAGCGCTTTCACACTTCCACCCCTCCTACTAGTCTCTATGCAGTCTCCACTTTCTGTCCTCAGTTATCATGGTTCTCTCAAGCAAGTCTTCCATTGATTAGTCAGGCAGTTTTTCTGTATTTTAGTTGTAATTCCAGTTTGGTTCTAGGAGCATGTCTGTGCAGCATCCACTTACTCCGCTGCCATTTTTAATCTTGCTCAGGACTTTAAATCTGTGTTATAACAAGCCTCCCCAACAATGCTCCAATGAAATGAAGTGGGGGCACTGCCTCACTACTGTTAAATTGTTTGCAGGAAACGAGTAAACTCGTCATATCGCTTTTTATACCAAAGCGCGGGAGACGAGTTTTTTCCAAAAACGATGAGTAGAGACAGCCGTCAAATATGGAGAGCCTGGCATTTCAACAACAACGAACATGTGCAAGACAACTCAGATAGACTTTGCAAAGTTAGACCATTATTGGATTTCTTTCTTCCCGTTACGATGCGATTTGGCGGGAAAATGCCCGCTTACATTGGGTTAAGTGGGGGTAGAAGTCCAGATTCTCCATTCAGCCTCCCTTGGCCCAGTGGGGAGGGAGTGGGTGAAGCTTCCTTGTTTTTGAACAGTAGAGGGAGTTCAGGTCCCCCATTAGACACCCACTATTACCACCCTAGTTGGGAAGGAGGAGAGGTAACTTATTATGGCTGCCCATATGGCTTCCACACAGATTCTACTGTAGGATGTGGGCTTGTTACCACTGAGTGATGGTGGAAGTCCTGATTGACCAATAGACTTCCTCTTACACCACTCCAGTGAGGAGGGGAGCCCCATGGGGATGAGGGCCCAACTGCAGACTCAGCCTCCTCTGGTACCACTTAGATGGGGCTTAAGGGAGTGGTCTGAGGATCCATGCTAAAAAAGTCTAGGCTCCCTACTCAGCCTTTGCTGCCAGGGGGTGAGGGTGAAGTTGCAGGTTTTTCTGTAGTTGAGCAGTTATTGCCTGAAAGATTTCTGTCTATCTAGACTGCCCCTTTCTGGTTCTTTGGCTGGAAGAGTAGGATTTTACTGAAACTTTTTTGGTTTGTGCTAATTGGTAGTTCCATTTGCTGGTTTCTCCAGAATTTAGTCTGGGATATATGAAGCAAAAAGAAAATCAGTGGAATTCACTGTCATATTATTCCTCAGATCCTGAGGTCCCTAACTAGTATACCTTATTTACATCTTTCAGAATTTTCTCATGCTTGTGTTATAATGTCCAGGGTTTTTTGTTGTACTTAAAGAAAGAAATAGGGGAAAGTACACCTACCTCATCTCCCCAGAACCATGTCCAGTATTTTCACCATACCATCTTTGCCACAGGCATTTTTGCCACAAGTATGTTTGCAACATAACTAATTGACCATAAGGCAATTTTGTCACACACAAAAATAAAATAACTGGTTGGTACTTTGTATGTTTTTTGTTTGTTTGTGTTTTTGGTTTCATTTCTTTATTGAGTAATCAATCAACCACTGTAAAAAAAATAATTGACAGTTTGGTGTTTTTATTTGTTTGTTTGGTTTCATTTCTCCATTGACAAAGTTTTCAGTTACTCACATTTTTGTATTATACATAAGTCATAGCTAGTCCTTGCAGTGGTCTGTACAATGATGAGAAGACATGGTGTTGGTCTTAAAACAGTTAACATTTATTTGCCCCAAGAGTTGGTTTCCTGTTTTGAAACACATTACATTAGGAGGGAAAAAGAGGCCAATGACCCTCTTTGAGGATGCAGAGTTGAACCCACATTTCCCATGAACAAAGACAAGTGCTTAGGTACAAAATAACGTCAGTTATTTGCACAGTATCACTATGAATCTACACACATTTAAAATGCATTCAAATATTTTGCATTTCTTAATAAAGTCTTCTTAAATGTGTTATGTTTCACTAGAGGCCCAGTGCATGAAATTCATGCATTAGTAGGGTCCCTAGTGACTGCCGGCTGCTGGCTGGGTACTCCCTCCCATCCCCTGGCCACCTGCCACCACCAGCTGAGGCATCCTGCCACCACCACTGGTCAGGGCCTTCCTGCCTTCCCCTGGCCAGCCCCACCCCCAGTTGAACTCCTAGATGAACTCCCAGTCAAGGGCACAATTTGTATATTACACTTATATTATATAGGATTTTATTCTTAATATTTCTCTTTTTAACTGTAAGAGACATTTATTGGGTAAATTACAGAGGTAGAAAAAGTAACCCTAGGATAAATGGACTTGGCAAACAAGTTCTAGAATTAAAAGAAGGGCCCTTGGAGCTTGGAAGTGAGGAAGCTAATGATAATGTGGTGGGGGTCGGGGAGAGGAAGGGAAAGGCATGGGCATGCTCCTGGGAAGAAGAGCGCTCTCTTTTATTTTTCATTATTTTACATTTTTTATGGCAAAATTTCCTTATGGCCAGTTATATGGCAAAAAAAAAATATTTGTGGCAAAATTCTTGCAGCAAAGATGCTACAATCAAGGTACCTAGAACCTCCCAGGACATCCCTGCTTTTTGAAGACCTTATTCTTCCCTCTTTTATTCCTAATGCCCAGCAGTCAGCAGAGTGTAGTGGTGTCAGAGTGAAGATTTCTAAGAAGCCTTCCCTTATCATCTGTAGGATTCGCATGGCTTTGCCTATTGTCCAGTTCTGGTCTCAAATACTCACAGACTAGACACCTGATAAAAGTGGTGAGGTTTAGCCCTGACTGGCTTGGCTCAGAGGATACAGCGTCAGCCTGCAGACTCAAGGGTCCCAGGTTTGATTCCGGTCAAGGGCATGTACCTTGGTTGTGGGCACATCCCCAGTGGGGGGTGTGCAAGAGGCAGCTGATCGATGTTTCTCTCTCATCAATGTTTCTAACTCTCTATCTATCTCCCTTGCTCTCTTTAAAAAATCAATAAAATATATATTTATATATATATAAAAAGTGGTGAGGTTTTAGTTCCAAGACTTGCCAATGTAATCGTAGTTCACATAAGTTATCTCCTTCCTTTCTGATATCTGTGAGCTCTTTTTCAACCCTCAGGGGTTCGATGTTCGTGAAACATCCATGTTCGTGATCGGATTCCCTACCTTTTAAGCCTACAGAGGGAAAGTGATGGGAATGAGAATAACTGGAGGGTGAAACTAAATGGTAAGTAGGTTGACAGTTCTAATCTGCGTGGATTGAGTCCTTGTCATTTCCTAAGAGCTGGATTCAGCGGAACTTGTGGAGGAGCTCACTCTGAAACTTATCTGCTGTAGAAACTCCATACGCTGAGAAAAAACTGACCACAGACATTTGAATGTTCCTTCCAAACTGACTCCAAGCCCATATTCCCTTCATTGCCTCTTTTCCTCGCTTCCCAGATCATCATGCCTTTAGTCACCTTCAGAGCCACTAAGAGGCAGGGGTGGGTACAAAGAGGGTGAAAAGTAGTTACTGAAGACTTTACTGTGCTTCCTCTTTCGCTCTCAGATGCTGCCAGGATCTCTGAAGAGAGAAGACACCAGGAAAGAGGTACAAACTATTTTTGTTTTGGTGGTTTGTGTTTTTTCTTTTTGCATTCAACAGACAAGTATGGAGCAGTCACTGTGTGCCAGGCACAGTTCTTGGGGTTGGTAGCACAATGGGACCCTCTCTCTCTCTTGCTGTGTTATAGCAGGTTGTAGAGGCCTGCTTTTGGGCATCTCCCCTGCTGGGCTTGGTGAGCCTTCTGAGAATAGGATGGTCACTGGATGTCTAAGAGGGAAGAATGAACTCAGGGAGGTGGGGAACAGTGTAGCCTTGTCCTGAGTCTTTGTGCCTGATGTCTACTGTCCCTAGCCTCCACACTCCACCATGCTTTAGCAGCCTTTCGATTCCAGGCCTGGAGCCCACTTCTTGTGCTCCAGAGACTTTCTGGAGCTCCTTCAGGTAAGCACACAGCCCCTCTCCCATTCATCCTGGAATTATTAAGCCAGTTCTCAGTGAAAGGGTGGATGTTGGCTGCTGGCACAGTGGCCCAACTGCTGAAGGCTAGTCTTTGCGTGGAATCTGCTCCTTGCCACAGACCTTGTGGAAACTCAAAGGGGATCCAAGGTGCATCTCTAAAAACATTGACTCTGCAACCCTGCCGAGTTTTTCATGGAAAATGTAAAGTAGTCCCCATGGCTAAAGAAGTATGTACCCTAACCCCATGCGGGGAGATGTATGACACTCCTCCCTTCCCCCAAGGACTCACCCTCCACCCATTGATTGAAAGGCCTGCAGTTTAACTTTTTAAACCCAGCTTCTCTCAAATGGGTCTGACCTTGAAGATTTTTTTTTTGTGTGTGTAACACTATTAGTGCCTACAGAGCTGGTGTCAGCTCTGCCTAGAGAGACGGCACCCATTCAGATCCCTTACCCTTTAATCCCTGCCTGGGCCAAGCCAGCACAGCCCCTGCACCTGGGGACAGACCTCTTCATGCTTTTAGCAAGCAGCTTAGCTTTCCCCACACCAGGTACTGGATATCCAACAGCCTTTGGCAAAAGCCACATAGCTGGTGGGGGGTGGGGAACATTGATGTGTGGGAAATGTTAGCTGGGCGGGTGGGAGGGGCACAGACCTGTGCTGAGAAAGGAGACACACTCTGTGGACACATCCTGCCTGACTCCCCAGGGATGACATTGAGGGCACAGCCATGCAAATTAAGACTTAATTTAACTTTATGTAAATGTAACATTGTAAAAGTATAGTAAAGTGGTGGCCAGCTCATTGGAGAGAGGGAGAGAGAAAAAAAGAGGGAGAAAGAGAGGGAGAGAGAGAAGTTGAACATTAGCATTCCTTAAACTGTCTATGGTGCACAGACAGGCTCCTTGTTTATGTTTGTTTGTGTGTGTTTTTTAAAGCAGGATAATTTGGCTTCTCTTAAAACAGTGGAAGATCAGGTAATGCTGAGCCCACATTCCCACTTGGCCACAATTGGCTAGACCCAGGATCACCTGGTTGATTTATGTTTCCTACCCAGCCCCTAGAGCATCTGAGTGGGACCCCTGGACTTCTAAGTCTTCTCAGACCCCTTTAAATGATCTTCTGATATCATCCTTAATTATTAAGTCATGTTTCTTCCCTATGTAAACCTTTCACTAGTTGCCCCAAAGTGAGCTCCAAGTTTCCTATAGCCTGGCACTTGCAGTGCTCAATCGTCTGATACTACTCAAAGCCTGAGAGCTGGGCAGGAAGTTTATACAATCATGGATGGATAGATGGATTCATGAATGGATTGGTGGGTAGATGGATGAAAGAAAGGAAGGAGTTCTGGGAAGAGAACTTGAGACTAGCCCTGCAAGGATCTTGGACTGATAAGAGAGGCATAGCATACCAAAGAAGCCCATTGTGCATCCAGAACCCCACATCCCTCTATGCAGCCAGACATGGGCTTCCCGGGATCAGAGACACAGGGTCAGAACTCAGTAAATGAGCAAGAAAAGTCATCTAAGAAGAAGTAAGTGACCAGGGGGCTCAAAAATACATTCTTTCTGCCCTAGGCTCCTGCCTAGACCAACACCATGCATTACCTTGGCCCCTTGTTCCTGCTCCTCGGTAAGGACTGTGGTGTGGGCTGGTGCTTGGGTTCTGGGGTGACTGTGGAGCTGGAGGAGGAGGAAAGATCTGGGGAAGAGAAGAGTACATGTAGGGAGGGTAGGGTTTGTGTCTTGCTCTCTCTTCAGAGGGGATTCTTTACTCCTTTGAAAGTTCTCCATGTCCCTCAATAATGCTTTCTGATCATTGTGGTGGGTTTCAGAATACTTGGCTTTTTCTAACTCAAGCAAATGGAACTTTGAGCACCCGGACACCCTCTATGCCTGGGAGGGAGCCTGTGTCTGGATTCCCTGCCGCTACACAATCCCAGGGTATGGAGTGGTCCTGGAAAACCTGACTGTATACCAGAATTATGTGTATGATGACAAGATCAGAGGCTACAATGGGACAATCCTCTATGAGAAGACAAAGTCACAGATGCCTGAATCTCAGGGAAGAGTGAAATTCCTGGGAGACGACAAATCCAACTGCACCCTTCAAATCCACCCTGTAAAAGCCCAAGACAACGGTCAGTTGGGGCTGAGGATGACATCGAAGAGTGGGAAGTGGATGGAGAAAATCGTCCTCAATGTTTCCAGTAAGGCCCTGGGCATGGGGTCTTCTACCTCAGGCAAGGGTAGGAGGGGAGTGGGAAACACTGACTCCTGGGACAGGGGCCGAAAACCAGGCGGCCTACAGAGGCCAGGCAGGGGGTGCCAATGAGTGACTCGGCAGCACAAGACAATGGGGCTGTGGCCAAATTGGAGCATGCACTCTTGTTCCTCCTCAAGCACCCACTTGCCACCCAGCTTTTGCCCATTCTGCAATCTGGATGCCAGGTGACCTGATTTTTCAAAAGAAAACTCTAGATTTTTAAGTAAAATATTGCAATGTGTTAATGTCAGTGATTAATTCTAACTGGCCCTTCATAGCTAAATGGCACGTGTAGGGGCAGATAAAACACAGATCTGAAGCCTTGCCCTGGGGGCATGTGCTCACTCTGTTTTATAGCCTGTCTTGGTGGGGGAACTGGGCAGCTCTCTGTTTGGAGTAAGAGATGTAGCTTCAGAGCCTGCAGTTTGAGGGTAGCCCGGCCCCAGGAGAGCCAGGATCGGCTGTCCACAATCCTCCTCTACTAGAGGATCCTCCGAAAGGAGTGCTGTGAGTTGTGCCTCCAATAGTGAGGCCATTAGACAGTGCAGGCTTGTTGTCAAAACTAAGAAATGCATGTTGAGCTAAACCGGTGAGATTCATTAGGAGTGGCAGGAGAGCGATCTTAAAAACATTTATTTTTTTGAAAACATTTAGAAAGCAAACATTTCAGAGTGAGAATAAAATAAGTCCAAAATATGATGTGTAATTCTAAGGTGGTTCAGCACTTGCAAGACCTTTCAGAGGATGCTTTCACTGAGCAAAAGTGATTCAAAGCAGAGAAAGGCAGGCCTGGAGATATGTGGATGGACTAGTAAGGGCATCTTGAAAGGTTATTTGGGCCAGAGCATCTAAAGCCAGGTTTGAGGGGCTGGTACACAGCAGTCCTCAGTTTTCCAGGCTGCCAGCATGTCAGTTTTCCAGGCTACCAGCATGGTCTCTACTCTTTTGCAGAGATGGCTCCTCCACCTCGCATTGAGCTCCCTCCAGAAATCTGGGAGTCCCAAGAAGTCACTCTGACCTGCTTGCTGAATTTTGCCTGCTTTGAGTACCAGATCAAATTGCTGTGGTCCCTGGAAGGGTCACCTCAACTTTCCTCTGACCTCTTGACTTCCCTGACCACCAAGACTATCTTCACTCAGAGCAAGCTCATATTCCAGCCGCAGTGGACTCACCATGGCAAGAATCTGACCTGCCAGGTCTGGAATGACGCAGCAGATGGTCTGCTCTCTCAGGAAACAGTGCGGCTCGATGTGAAGCGTGAGTCTCTCCACTGCTCCTATGGAAGGACGAGGAACTTGTCCTTTCCTCCCAACCCTTTCGTGAGCACCAGGGTAGCATGAGCCTCTACGGAAGGAAGCATAATCAGTCTGTGGGCCCCAGAGCCAGGAGTGGTCCAACTGAGCTGGGTTCCCTCCTTCACCATCCCTGTGGTCAGCCCTGGTATATCTGGAAACTGACTCATTTCAGCATCTTATAGGAGTAGGGAACCATTTTTCTGCTGAGGGTCATATAAAATTATCAACTTA
Organism: Murina feae; assembly: GCA_004026665.1. NCBI lineage: Eukaryota > Metazoa > Chordata > Mammalia > Chiroptera > Vespertilionidae > Murina > Murina feae. Next base: position 23,364 of record PVJC01010508.1, read on the forward strand.
AAAATTAGCCTCTGTATTTGGTCAAACATTTAATTAACTTACCCCTAGTGCCTTGGCAGGGACAGACCAAATGATTTTATGGGCCTTAACCAGCCTGTGAGCAGGATGTTTCCCATTCCTGGTCAGAATAAAATATTTTAATCTATCCTCCAGCCATGACATGATTTGGGATCATCCGGTTAGGTTTTATTGTTCTTCTTTGGGGAGAGGGGAGCGATGTGTTGTTGTTTTTTAAAATCATTCATTCATTCGTTCAATAGATATTTGTGGCAAACCTATTAGGTGCAAGGCCTTTTTACGGCTGCTGGGGAGACAGCAGTGAGCAAAATTCTTGCCCACGGGGAGCTAGCATTGCAGTGGGAAAGACAAGCAAAAAGAGATCAACAAAGAAATAGAGACCATAACAGTAGGTAGTGCTAAGTGTATTAAGAAAAAACTAAAGCAGGGCTTGGAAAGAGGGAGACTTCTATGACACAGGTGAACTTGTGCTGAGGCTTGAGTGAAGGGAAGGACTGAGGCAGGCAGATATTTTTTAGAAGACTCCAGGAAGAGGAAAGAATGAGGAGAAAATTTTGAAGTAGGAACGTAGTGTATCTGTGACAAACAAGGGGCCACAAAGCCCCAGCACAATGTCTGAGGGGCCCAGTGTAGGAAAGGTTGGTCAAGAAGGACCAGGGCACTTGAGCTTGTAGGCAGCAGTCAGGTTTTAGATTTTATTCTACGTGTGGACTCCGCTGAATGGTTTCAAACAAGGGAGTGACAAGGTCTGATTGACAGTATTAGGAATGCTGCTGGCTGCTGGTGGAGACCAGACCTGCAAGGACTGGGAGTGGGAGGAGCAGAGACAGGAGTTAGGAGGGTGTGACGGTTGCCAGCCCATGCTTGTTGACAAGGCTGCACACCCCACACGCTAGACACAGGCCACTGCTTTATCAGAAGAAGGGCCTGGCAACTCCCCACTGCTTTACACTCTCTAAGAATTCCCTGTCCTCCCTCACTGTCCCTCTGCTCCTCCAGACGCCCCAAAGTTGGAGGTCAGTCCTAAAGAAGCCATTGTAACAGAGGATAAACCTGTGACCATGACATGCCAGGTCATCAGCAGCAACCCAGAGTACCAGACTCTTTCCTGGCTCAAGGACGGAACTCCCGTGACAGAGCAAGAGACACTGCAGAGGGAGCAGAAGATTCTCAGGCTAACTCTGCCTAAAGTGACCAAACAGATGAGTGGAAAGTATCACTGTGAGGCCCACAATAATGTGGGCTCAGCAAGATCAGAAGTGGTCCTCCTCCAAGTGCACTGTGAGCCTCCTGGGAACTGTGGAAGGGCAGGCAGGGAGTTAGTAGGGTGGAATCAAGGTCAGCAGCAGAGGCCTCTGCTCAACTCCCCTACTTGCCTCTGCCCCTTTTTCCAGATGCTCCAGAACCTTCCAGGGTTCAGATCTTCTCCTCACCAGCTAAGGAGGGAAATGGAGTAAATCTGACTTGCATATCACAGGCCAATCCTCCTCCAACCAATTATACCTGGTATCACAATAACAACGAAGTGTGGAGAGGGACAAATGAGACCTTCCAGATCCTAAAGGTCCTCCTCAGGCATGCTGGGAGTTATTCCTGCATGGCAGAAAACAATCTTGGTCGTGGAGACGTTGACCAGAAAGCTGAGTTGGATGTCCAATGTGAGTAATCAGAGCCTTTGGGTCCTAGAGGGAGAAGAGGGATGTGGGTGGAGGAGGAAGCAGATGAGTGCAGGGCGTTCCTGAGTGCTGGAATGGACAGCAAGCAGAAGTCAGGGCCTCCTGACATGTAAGCTCCTCGGGTGCTCTGCTGTTGTTCACAGCTGTATTCTCAGCACCGGAACAGGGTCTGGCTGGTGGTAGGTGCTCAGTAGATGTTTGTTGAACGAATAAACTGCTCGATACCAGGGCCCCTTGAGGGACACAGAGACTTGGCATCACTAAGCAGTGGCTGTGTCCCAGAAGGGGCTCTGAAGTGTTCGAGGAGAACTGGGGCAAAATGTGTCATTATCTGTCCATCATCAGATCCTATTTAACACAGTGAGTCCGGTCACTGAGTCAAGCCCAGGACATAGAGAATCCATAGTTTTCATCTTTGGACCCTGGAACATTATACGCTAACAGGAAAGCCCAAATCATGAACATCTAGATATATCGCCTGATATATGATAGCAGCAGTGGTACCAATGCTCATTAAGTGTTTACTATACACCACACTGCTTTAAGGACATCATCTTATTTTGTCCTGGCAACAATCCCATGAGGTTAGATATTCTTAAGACCTCATTTGACAGATGAGTAAATTGAGTTCTGCAATCTATGGTCACACGGTTCTAAGTGGTAGGGACCGGCAGCCTGGCTTCAGAGCTGTGCTTATTATTATTATTACTAAGGGCCCAGTGCACAAAAATTTGTGCACTCGGGAGGTCCCTCAGCCCAGCCTGTGCCCTCTCGCAGTCTGGGACTCCTCTGGGGATGTCCACCTGCTAGCGTGCCTGGCCAGCCTGGGTGAGGGGCTGATGGCTGTCTGCAGGCTGGCCAAGCCCCCCAGTGGGGTCCCTCACCCCATTGTGGTGTGGTCAGCCTGGGTGACAGGCTGAGGGGCATTTTCAGGCTTTCAGGCTGCCCACAGCTCCCATTGACCCAATGTCCCAGCAAAGCTGGCTGGAAGCAGGTTTCTGGGGTTTGTTTATCTTCTATAATTGATACTGTTCCTTTAAGCCAAGGCCTAGGCAGGTAACAGAGCTTCCTGACTGCTTCAGCTCTGTGGCTTCTATAATTGAGACAATGTTGCCTTAGTATTGGCAGGCAGGACTGCTGTTTACTTCAGCTCAAAGCTTCTATAATTGAGACAATGTTGCAAATATGTTGTTGCCTGGAGCTGAGAGAAGCCCAGGCAGCCAGCAAAGAGTTTTACTCCTGCTGCAACAGAAGCTGCCTGTTTACTCAGCTCCGTGAGTGCTGGCCTCCATCTTGGCTGGGTTAATTTGCATATAGCCGCTCTGACTGGCTGGTGGGTGTGGCTTAGGCATCCCAAAGACATGGTCAATTTAAATATTATGCTTTTATTAGATAAGATTTTTATTGTTGTTGTCATTTTTACTAACACACATGCTGCAGGCACCCAGCTATGTGTTCCAGACCCTTGTAGAGATCCACAAACAGCACCACATGTTCTCTGTCAGAGCTGTGCTCCTAACTGCTGCTCCATCCTGCCTCTAACCACAGCCAGGCCAGACAAGAAGGGCAGGGTTTCTGTTCTAACACAGATGCAAGGAGGAAGCACGAGCCTTCCTGTGGTTAGTTTAGGAACTATGTGAATGCCAGAAGGAACAGGTATTACCACCAGCTGACTTTTCTTCACCCATTTCTCTCATTTCCTTCCAGATTCCCCCAAGAATGTAACCATGGTGATTCAAAATCCCACACCAATTCGAGAAGGAGACAATGTGACCCTGTTATGTAACTATACTTCCAGTAACCCCAGTGTTACCAGATATGAATGGAAATCTCATGGCTCCTGGAAAGAGCTAGTACCTGGTGTGCTAATGATTCAAAAAGTTGCCTGGGATGCCATGGCATTCACCTGTGCAGCTTGTAACCTGTGGTGTTCCTGGGCTCCTCCTGTCAACCTACAGGTCCAGTGTGAGTGACCCGGGCAGGGCCATCTGGGAGGTGGCTTGGGTGGGAGATGGGGCTCTAAGGGCAAGGAGGCAGAAGCCTGGATCAGAATCTTCACAGAGAATTGAGGGGATAAGAGTCCTGGGGACAGGAGGAGAAAAGGGGACCCAAGAAGTCAGACTGAGGCCCTTGCTCTCCAGACGCCCCCAGAGATGTTAAGGTCCTGCTGATTAGCCCCCGTTCTGAGATTCACTCCGGACATGCAGTCCTCCTTCGATGTGACTTCTCAAGCAGCCGCCCCACAGACGTCCGCTTCTTCTGGAAGAAGAATGGGATCTTTCTGAAGGAAGAAAGAGAATTGAGCTTTGGCTCCATCTCCCCAGAAGACGCTGGAAGTTATAGCTGTGTGGTCAGCAACTCTATAGGACAGAGCACATCTGCGGCCTGGGTGCTCTCAGTGCTGTGTGAGTGGCTGGGCCTGGACCTAACAGCAGAGAAGGGCAGGTAACTGGCTACCTGGATCCTGATTTCGCTTTTTCGTACAGATGCTCCTAGGAGGCTACGGGTGTCCATTAGCCCTAAAGACAGTGTGATGGAGGGGAAGAAAGCAGTCCTGACGTGTGAGAGTGATGCCAACCCTCCCATCTCCCACTACACTTGGTTTGACTGGAATAACCAGAACCTCCACCATGATCATCAGATGCTGAGATTGGATCCTGTAAAGGTCCAGCACTCAGGCGCCTATTGGTGCCAGGGAGGCAACCGACTGGGTGTGGACCGGTCACCCCCCAGCACCCTCACTGTCTACTGTAAGGCCCCTTCCCTCTTCTCTGGCCTTGGCCACTCCTGTGGGTTTGCCCCGAGACTGTGAATTCCAGACCACCTACCCCTTCTTCCTTCTCCCCTCCCTCCCTATCCTGCCAGGCCTGCCCAACTTGTGTGCTCAAAGGCGCACCCTGCTGCACACCGTTCCCTGGCTCCCCTCCTCCCACCTGGTCTCTCCTGACTCTCTCCAGGAGGATTCCCTGGCAGGACGCTTCCACCTTCCAGACATCCTGAGCTCCTACAGGGCCCCTCTCTCTGTCTCTCTCTGTTTCACCCTTGTCTTTATCTTTTGAAACTTAAGTGTTTTTTTTTAAGACCATATAAGTACATGGTAAAAGATGAAAACAGCATGAACGGGCACACAGTGGGAATACCTCTCTTTTCTTGCTCCCTGAGAGCTCTGCCCTCTCCTTCAAAGCCTTCACTGTTGGCAGCGGTTTATGTCTCCTCAGAGGGTTCTGTATGTGCACAGTATGCATCTATCCATCGGTGTGTACACACCCTTCCTTACACAAATAGTAGCAGGGCTCACACTTTGCCCTGAATCTCCCCCTCTCCCCATGTAATAACACCACTTGGAGAATGCATACAGAGGGTGTCTGGAAACATAGGGAAGATATTTTATTTATTTATTATGCTTTTTTCAGATTTATAATTGGAGCTATGTTTTTAAATTTAGAGGATCATTGCCTGCAAAACGGCACACTAAAGGGAATTAGCCTGCGTGTGTTACTTTGAAATGCAAAACTGTCTAAAAACATGACCCCTGTCTCCACTTGGCAGACCCCTGGAGACCTGTCTCTTTTCCTAAAGGCCATGCTGTATTCTGGTGTGTGAATGCTGCTTAGTGTCCTTCTCACGCATATGCAGTCTCTTGCTCGGGGCACCCCTGCAAGGATAGTTGCAGGATAAATTCCTACATGGAATTACTGGGTGCAAGGACGGTTTTGTGAAGTTCTCATAGTAAGGCCAAGCGCCCTCTGAAGAAGTGGAACTTATTTATGAGGCCTCCGCGCTTTGTGTGTGCACTCCTGCCTGTCACAAAGCAGGATCTCCTAAAGGCAGGTCCAGAGGGCGGGGACTAGCTTCTCTCTCTTTGTCTGCATTGTGTCTTCACTGGTGGAGATCATGCAGGAGTAAGGACAGGGCTCTACTGAGAGAAGTTGAAGATCCCTCCAGGCGAATGTGCAGGGCAGAGTGAGCTGGTATCTGACTGAGACAATGTCCTCAATGGAGGGTCCTCCTTTCCCCATCAGATAGCCCACAGACCATCAGCTGGCGAGTGGCCCTGGGAGTGGGGCTGTGCCTGGTCATCCTCTTCCTGGCATTCTTGGGAGTCAAGTTTCAGCAAAGGTGAGCTCCTCACATTGCCCTCCCTTTCTCTTCCTTCTGCCTTCCCTCCTCTGTCCCTCAGCCCATTCCAGGGAGTAACTCCAGTTACTCAGTCCTGTAGGACCCAGCTCTCCTACTCCACAGGGTCCTGTCTCCATCCCTTGCTCCTCACTGAGTGGGTCTTTATTTCTTAGCTGGAAGAGGATTCAGAGCCAGCAAGGGCCTCAGGAAAATTGCAGTGGGCAGAGCTTCTTTGTGAGGAATAACAAGGTAGGATGGAAGAAAGACGAAGTGCAGGCAGACCTTGTAGTCAAGCAAAGAAACAAAGTGAAGGGGGTGATGAAGAGTACTGTGGAGAAGCCTGGGCCATCAGCCTCCCAGGGAAGGGAACTGTGGTGGGGGAAGGAGGGGTGAGAGCTAAAGCTATGTCCCTCATGCAGATTAGAAGAGCCCCCCTCCCTGAAGGCCCCCAGTCCCTGGGCTGCTACAATCCAGTGATGGAAGATTCCATCAGCTACGCGACGCTGCGCTTTCCTGTCGGCGAGACGGACACACCAAGGATTGGGTACTGAGGGGACCGGGAGGGTGACATGTGCACCCTGGGAGGGTTTTTGGAGGGAAAGCCCATGTCCCACCTGCCATCTTTGTGCCAACCCCATACCAAGCACCACCATGTTCCCATTTCCTCATTCCAGCTCCATGACAGCCCACCCCCGTTGGTAAGTAATGGTCTCAGGAATTGGACCTGCTCCTTCAAGTCAGGAGAATGTATGCCCAGAGTCAGTCTCTATCACTGAGGTTAAGACTGTGGTACTCACTGGTTTGACAAATTAGCTCCTACTGTGAGCATTAGGCATACACATAAAGGGCTGAGAGGCTGGGGTGCTCTTGGGGTCTAGAGGAGTAAAAAGAAGGGGCAGAATTCATGAGAAATGATTCATTTGTGGTCATCTATCTGCCTTTCCTCTCAGGGATGCAGGGACCCCAGAAGTACACAGACCTTCTCTAAACAGGAACAACACGGTCACTTACTCTGTGGTGCAGAAGCATCACGTGGTAAGAGGGCAGGGTGTGGAAGGAGGGAGTGGAGGACCTGGCCCCAGTTGTGAGTCCCAGGTGGGGAGGCTTGGGTGGTCTCAGTGGTGTCAAGGCTGGGTGCTGGGGAGGCGGCTCAGGCACAGGGCCAGCACCTCCCACTCTGAGATGCCAAAGGCAGCCATTTTCTGAACAAGAATGTTCCTGCTTGGGCTCTTGACTCCCTCTCCCCCTTGGAGTCAAGGAGAGAAAACAGCGGGTCAGCCACGCTGACCATGATGTGGCTTTCTCAGGGCGACTATGAGAACGTGATTCCAGATGTTCCAGAAGACGATGGGATACACTACTCGGAGCTGGTTCATTTGGGGCTTGGAGAGCGGCCTCTGAGACAGGAAGGAGTGGAGTACGTGACCCTAAAGCACTAATGGGTCCAAGTGGCTGAGCTGGAGGTGCCTAGGGGCTGTTGGGGATAGTCATGCCCCTGCAGTCCCATTGCTCGGTTGAGAAGTTACACAACCTCTCCTACACACACACTCCCATACACATGCACACACATGCGCACATACACACAATTACTGCAACCCAGTCAGTACAGAGAACTTTGGGCATGGCCCAGAGAAAGGCCTGGCCCTGTCCTGTCCCACTCTCTTTCCCTCCCAGAAAATCATCTAAACACCTAGCCTGTACTGTACAAATCCCCCTGCCCCTCCCCAGCCATCTGCCAGCACCACCCCCTCCAACACCCTACCCCCAGCTGACTGCACCCGTGCGGAGATCAACTGGTCTCTAACTTTTCCTCTTTCCCTCCCCATTTCCTTAATACCCCACCCTTCCACCCTGCTCTGAGAGCCCCACTCACTAATCTTATGCTTATTATGTCTGGAGCAAAGTCCAGAGAAAGGAACAGAAATGAGGCAGAAAGAGGAACTACCTGGCACTGACTTCTCTCAGTGTCAGTGAGGCATTCCACGAAGAGGATCACGCGGCTGCAGCCCACCTTCAGGGGCTGATGGTGTGAGACATACACACGGGTGAACCAACATGTAACAAGCATAGAGTTGCACAATAAAAATGTCTTGGTGTTATTTCAAAGAATCAGTGAGCTAATTCTGGTCTGTGGAATCAGAGTAGGACAGAGATGTGGGATGGCCTCATGGATGGGCCTTAAGGAAAAAGGACACGAATCACGGTAATTTCATGATTAAATCAGCAGATTGAAAAGTCTGTTATCTTGTTGCAAAGAGCCTACTGGGTCTGCCTCTTCTGTTTTACTAGCCAAGCCATCTTGGGCAAAGTTCATCTGCTTAATTGAGCCTCAGTTTTTGTGTAGGCGGTTCAGTGTAGGAAGTACTGTATAATCTGACATTGCTTGAGTCCCGTTATGAGAAGCCTTATGCATAGTCAAAAGTCCCCCAAACCAAAGTCCCGTCTTATTTGCATCTCTTGAAGAATGCAAAAAGGGGAAGCCAACTCGTAACTCACAGCTATTCTCAAGAGTGACCCTGCCAAGTTCCTTTACAATCCAAGCTGCCTAAAGAGTTCCTCAAAGGCCAGCTGCCCTGAGAAACCTCTTAGCCTTTCTGCCTCCCACAGTTGCCCCACCGGTTCCCTATTGTATTCACTAATTCCAACTTTCCCAGTAGGCCCTTGCAACTTCCCTCCACTTGTCAGGTTTGATCTCTCCCCTCCCATTCTCCTGCTTATGCCAATGGGTAAGGGCCCATTCTCAGTAGGAGCAAGAACATGTGGTTAATCCACCTCTCTTCCCTGTCCCCCTTTCCTGTCTGCTCAGTACCTGAAAGCTCTCAAGGAGAAGAGGAGGTTCTGCTCATTCTCAGAATTACAGAGTGAGACACTGATTTCTTATTAGTCTACTTTGTCCCCATTTTATTTTTGTTTTGTTTTTTTGGTACTTCATCTTTATTATTGAAAGTATTACCACCTCCTCCCCAGGCCTTCACCATACTACTGTCTGTGTCTGTGGGTTATGCATATATGCATATAACTTTGGTTGATCTCTTACTGTCCCTCCCCCAGCTTCCCTCTGAAATACTTCAGTTTGTTGAATACTTTAATGTCTCTGGATCTATTTTGTTTGTTAGTTTATTTTGTTCATTAGATTCCACATATAAGAAATCATGTGATAATTGTCTTTCTCTGACTGGTTTATTTCACTGGGCATAATACTCTCCAGGTCCCTTCATGCTGTCTTAAGGGTAAGAGAACTTTCTTTTTTACTGCTGCATAGTATTCCATTATGTACCACATGAACCACAGTTTTTTTATCCATTCATCTATTGATGGACACTTGGGTCGTTTCCAGATTGTAGCTATTGTACATTGTGCTGCTATGAACATAGGAGTGCATATATTCCTTTCTGACTGATGTTTCAAGCTTCTTAGAATACATTCCTAGAAGTGGGATCACTGAGTCAAATGGCAGTTCCATTTTTAATTTTAAAAAAATATATTTTATTGATTTAAGAGAGGAAGGAAGAGAGAAATAGAAACATCAATGATGAGAGAGAATCATTGATCAGCTGCCTCCTGCATGCTCCCTACTGGGTGGAGCCCACAACCCCAGCATGTGCCCTGACCTGGAATCAAACAGTGACATCCTGGTTCATAGGTCGATGCTCAACCACTGAGCAACACTGGCCAGGCTATTTTTAATATTTTGAGGAAACTCCACACTGTTTTCCATAGTATATGAGGGTTCCTTTTTCTCCATCTCCTTGCCAGCGTTTGTGGTTTGTTGATGTATTGATGATAATCATTCTGGCAGGTGTGAAGTGGTACCTCATTGTCATTTTAATTTGCATCTCTCTGCTGATTAGTGACAGTGAGCATTTTTTCATGTCTCTTGGCCATTTGTATGTTCTCTTTGGAGACCTGTCTATTCAGATCATCTGCCCACTTTTTGATTAGATTATTTGTCTTCCTTTTGTTGAGTTGTATGAGTACTTTATATATTGGGACATTAACCCCTTCTGTATCATTGGCAAATATGTTCTCCTATGAAGTGGGTTCGCTTTTCATTTTGATGTTGGTTTCCTTTGCTGTGAAGAAGCTTTTTAGTTTGATATAGTCCCATTTGTTTATTTTTTTCCTTTGTTTCTCTTGCCCTAGGCAATATATCTGTGAAAATTCTGCTACAAGAGATGTCTGACATTTTGTTACCTATGTTTTTTTCCTAGGATTTGATGGTTTCATGACTTTGTATTATATCCATTTTGAATTTATTCCATTTAAGTATTTTATCCATTTTGAGTTTATTTTTGTCTGTGGTGTAATTTTGTAGTTTAGTTTCTTTTTTTTTTTTTGCATGTACTTGCCCAATTTTCCCAACACCCTTTATTACAGAGAATATCTTTACTCCATTGTATTCTCTTCCCTCCACTGTTAAATATTAATTGAACAAAGTGGCTTAGGTTGATTTCTGGGTTCTCTGTTCTATTCCATTTGCCTGTTCTTATGCCAGTACCAGGCTGTTTTTATTACAGTGGCTTTGATATCTGATATTGTGATCCCTCCAACTTTGTTCTTCTTTCTCAAGATTGCTGCTGCTATTCAGGGTCTTTTTTTTTTTTTTTATTCCATATAAATTTTTGGAGTATGTGTTCTAGCTCTGTGAAATATGCTATTGGTATTTTGATAGGGATTGCATTGAATCTTGCTTTGGGTAGTATGTCCATTTTAATGATGTTAATTCTATCAGTCCATGAACACATCTTTATATCTTTTTCTATCTCTTTTTCCATGTCCTTTAGTTTTCTGAGTACAGGTCTTTTACTTCCTTGGTTAAGTTTATTCCTAATTATCTTAATTTTGTTGTTTTAATAATAAATGGGATTGTTTTTTAAGTTTTCCTTTCTGATCATTATCTAATTTAATAAAAGCGTAATATTGAAATTGACCATCCCTTTGGGACGCCTAAGTCATGCTCACCAGCCAATCAGAGCAACTGTATGCAAATTAACCCAGCCAAGATGGAGGCCGCCACTCTCGGAACTGAGTAAACAGGCAGCGTCCGTTGCAGTAGGAGTGAAACTGTTTGTGGGCGATTGGCCTTCTCCCGGCTCCAGGCAACAACAAATTTGCAACAATGTCTCAATGATGGAAGCCTCAGGAGCTGAAGCAAACAGCAGGCTGGGCCTGACTTCTAAGGGAAACATTGTTTCATTATAGAAGCCAGGAGCTGAAGCAGAGAGGAGGTTTCGTTAACTGCTTAGGCCTTGGCTTAAAGGAACAGTGTACCAATTATAGAAGATAAATAAACCCCAGGAACCTGCTTCCAGCCAACCATGCTAGGACATTGGGTCAATGGGAGCTGTGGGCAGCCTGAAAGTGCCCCTCAGCCTATCACCCAGGCTGGCTCCACCCCAATGGGGTGAGGGACACCACTGGGGGGCTTGGCCAGCCTGCAAACAGCCATCAGCCCCTCACCCAGGCTGGCCAGGCATGCCAGCAGGTGGACATCCCCAGAGGGGTCCCAGACTGCGAGAGGGCACAGGTCGGGCTGAGGGACCTCCCAAGTGCACAAATTTTTGTGCACTGGGCCCCTAGTTGGTATATAAAAAAGCCATCGATTTCTGGGTGTTAATTTTGTATCCTGCTACATTGCCAAATTCATTTACTAAATCTAGAGGGGTTTTTTTGCGTGTAATTCTTAGGGTTTTCTATGTACAATATTGTGTCATCTGAAAATAATGACAATTTTACCTTCTTCTTTCCAATTTGGATAGCTTTTATTTTTTCTTCTTCTCCTTCTTCTTCTTCTTCTTCTTCTTCTTCTTCTTCTTCTTCTTCTTCTTCTTCTTCTTCTTTAGAGAATTGTGTTTTTAAAAATATTTTAAAATATATTTTATTGATTTTTCATAGAGAGGAAGAGAGAGGGATAGAGAGTTAGAAACATCGATCAGCTGCCTTCTGCACACTCCCCACTGGGGATGTGCCCACAACCAAGGTACATGCCCTTGACCGGAATCGAACCTGGGACCCTTCAGTCCGCAGGCCGACGCTCTATCCACTGAGCCAAACCCGGTTAGAGCGCTTTTATTTCTTCTTGCCTGATTTCTGTGGATAAGACTTCAGTACTATGCTGAATAAGAGTGGTGAAAGAGGACATCTCTGTTTTATTCCTGTTCTTGGGGAAATGGTTTTAGTTTTTGCCCATTAAGTATTATATTGGCTGTAGGTTTGTCAAATATGGCCTTTATTATGTTGAGGTATGATCCCTCTTTTCCTACTTTGCTGACAGTTTTGAACAAAAATGGATGCTGAATTTTGTTAAATGCTTTTTCTGTGTCTATTGATATGATCATGTGATTTTCGTCTTTCAATTTTTTTATGTGACTTACAAATATTGTACCAGCCGTGCATACCTGGAATAAATCCCACTTGGTCATGGTGTATGATCTTTTATTATATTGCTGAATTCAATTTGCTAATATCTTGTTGAGGATTTTAGCATCTATGTTCATCAAGGATATTGACCAGTAATTCTCTTTCTTTGTAGTGTCTTTATCTGACTTTGGAATTAGGATAATGCTGGCCTCATAAAAGAGTTTGAAAGTGCTCCTTTCTCTTCAATTTTTTGAAATAGTTTGAGGAGGATGGATGTTGGTTGTTCTTTGAAGGCTTGATAAAACTTGCCTTTGAATCTGTCTCGACAAGGGCTTTTGTTTGCTGGGACCTTTTTAGTACTGCTTCAATTTCATTAATTATTATTGGCCTATTCAAGTTTTTTTATTCTTCCTGATTCAGTTTCAGAAGATTGTATTTTTCTAGGAATATGTCAGTTTCATCCATGTTTTCCAGCTTGAGTTTTTCATAGTATTTTCTTACAATCTTGTATTTCTGTGGTGACAGTTGTTACTTCACCTCTTTTCTTTCTGATTTTATTTATTTGGTTCCTCTCTCTTTGTTTCTTGATGAGTCTAGCTAAAAGTTCATCAAAGTTGTTTATCTTTTCAAAGAACCATCTCTTGGATTCATTGATCTTTTGTATTGTGTTTTCAATCTCTATGTCATTCATTTCCACTCTGTTCTTTATTATTTCCCTTTTTCTACTTACTCTGAGCTTTTCTTATTGCTCCCTTTCTAATTCATTTAGTTGATGTGTTAAATAGTTTATTAGAGCTTTTTCTTGTTTCTTGATGTAGGTTTGTACTGCTATGAACTTCCCTATCAGGACTGCTTTTGCTGTGTCTCATAGATTTTTGGTTCTTGTGTGTTCATTTTCATTTGTTTCCGTGAAGTGTTTTTTTTATTTCTTCCTTGATTTCATTGGTAACTCATTCATTGTTTAATAACATGATATTTAGCCTCCATGTGTTTGAATGTTTTTAAGTGTTTTTATTATAATTAATTTCTAGTTTCATGCCATTATGATACGAGAAGATGCTTGATATGATTTCTATACTCTTGAGCTTCTAGAGTTTTATTTTTTGTCCTAAAATGTGGTCAGTCTTTTAGAATGTCCCATATGCACTTGAGAGGAATGTATGTTCTGCAGCTTTGGGGTAGAATGTTATGTAAATGTCAATTAAATCTATCTGTTCTAGTGTGTCATATAAGGTCTCTGCTTTTGTTGTTAATTTTTTGTCTGGAAGATATATGCAGTGATGTCAGTGTGCTGTTAAAGTCCCCTGCTATGACTGTAATCCTGTCAATGTCTCCCTTAAGGTTCTCCAACAGAGTTTTTACATATTTAGGTACTCCTATATTGAGTGCATATATGTTTACCAGAGTTATATCCTTTTGTATTATGTACTGGCCATCTTTGTCTCTTTTTATGGCCTTTGCTATGAAGTCTATTTTGTCAGATATAAGTATTGCTACCTTGACTCTTTTCTTTTTCGTTTCCATTTGCATGGGAAAAAATTTTCATCCTTTCACTTTCAGTCTGAGTCAATCTTTTGTTCTGAGGTGGGTCTCTTGTAGACAGCATACATATGGGTCATGTTTCCTTATCCATTCAGTCACCCTGTCTTTTGACTGGAGCTTTTAATCCATTTACACTTAAGGTTATTATTGATAGGTAGTTATATATGACATTTTTTTCTTTCTACTTATGTTCCTCTCTCTCTCTCTTTCAATTTCTTCTTCTTTGTCTTAAAGCACTTCCTTTAAAATTTCCTGCAATGCTGGTTTCAGCCTTTTTTTCGGGGGGGGGGGTAGCTCTTTATTTTCCCTTCAATTTTAAATGATAGCTTTGCTGGATAGAGCTGTCTTGGGTTCAGGTCCTTATTTTTCATTACTTTGAATACTTCATGGTAGTCCCTTTTGTTGAGAAATCAGCTGACATTCTAATGGGTGCTCTCTTGTAGGTAACTTTCTGTCTCTCTTTTGTTTTAAGATTTTTTCTTTGTCTTTAATATTTGACATTTTGATTATGAGTCTCTTTGAGTTCATCTTGATTGGAACTCTCTGTGCTTCCTGAACTTGTGTGATTTTTTCCTTCAAGTTATGGAAATTTTCTGTCATTATTTATTTAACCTGGTTCTCTATCCTTGCTCACTTTCTTCTCCTTATGGTATTCCTATAATGCAAATGTTATTATGTCTCATGTCCCAAAGTTACCTTAAACTGTCCTCCTGAATAAATTTTTTTTCTTTTTGCTACTCTGATTGAGTGTGTTTTTTCTACCTTGTTCTCCAAATCACTGATTCAATATTCTGCCTCATTTAACCTAATTTTTATTCCTTCCCATGTATTCTTGATGCCAGTTATGTTATTCCTCATTTCCAACTGATTCTTTTAAAAATATTTATTGTTGAAAGTATTACATAGGTTCTCCTTTTTCCCCTATTAATCTCTTCCAGCCTGCTCCCTGCCCTCAGGCCTTCACCACCCCATTGTCTGTGTCCATGGGTTATGCATATATACATACAAGTTCATTGATTGAGCTCTTCCCACCCACTCTCCCCTGCCTTCCCAGTCTGTTCATGCTTTTATGTCTCTGGGTCTTATTTATAGTTTTTATTTCTTGTTTCATACTGTTGTAAGTCCCATTAAGTGTCTTGAAATTCTCAATAAGTTCCTTGTGTATCCATTACCATTACTTTGAACTCTATATCTGATAATTTGCTTTCCTCCATTTGTTTAACTCTCTTTCTGGCATGTCGTCCTTTTCTTTTATTTAGGGGTTGTTTTTTTCTCCCCATTTTTGTTATTCCTTTGTATTTTTATTCTATGTATTAAAGTAAATTGCTATGCCTCCCAGTCTTCACAGGGTGGCCTTATGTAGTAAATATTTTATGGGACCCAGTGGTGCAGTTTCTTAAATCCCCTGAGCTGGGTTACTTGTGTGTTACTTGGGCTCTGCCATTATAATTGGGTCCTGAATGCTGCTGTCCCATTTGTGGGAGGAATCTCCTCTGAAGTTGGCTGACTGTGAGGCTCACCCCCAAGCACATCATCCAAGCTATTGTCTAGGTGCTTGCAGATCAAAACAAAACAAAACAAAACAAAATATAAACATACAAGGCCCCTACAACAGCAACAAAAGCAACCACAAAAGAAGAGAGAATTTGAAAGGAGAAAAAGTACAATAAAAGGATAAAAGAAGAGGGGAAAAGAGAGGAAGAAAAATAAATATGAAAGGGCAAAGATGAAAGAAAGAAATTAAGGATAAAGAAAAGGGGAAGGAAAATTATATAAAAGAAAAGAGAAATAAGATAATTATGTAAAGGAAAATAGAGGAGAAAGATAGACAAAAGAATAGAAAAAGGAAAAACATAGAAAGAAGGATAAAGAAGAAAAAATAGAGTAAGAAAAGTGAAGGGAAAATTAGATCTATAATAGAAAAAAGAGACTAAAATAATAATAAAGAAGAAAGATACAGAAGGAAAAAAAGCATTGGTCTCTTCAGACTTCAGTGCTCCTGAGAGGTCCCTTTGGATCCTGCTTTTCTGATGACCAAGGCTGTTCTGTCTGCCAATGCTGGGCTTCCCAAAGAGGTATTCAGTTGCTAACCACTGTCAGGAACTGTCCTCCTTTGGTTATCAGCAACCTGTTTGAAACTTCCAGGGATCCACAGTTTGTGTCTTTCTCCACAGGATTTGGCCAGTTACATCAGTAGTACAGAGCTCAGTGATGGGTGAGCCAGGTTACCAGGCTCTACCTCTGCCTGCCTTCACCTGCCAGCCAGCTGTCAATCTTAATCACTCAAAAGTCTGTTTCTGAAAGGGCTTTAGGCAGAATCAGGAGTCTGGACCGCTGGATCTCCCCTGAGGGGGAGGTGCCATTCAGGGTGTGTTATCCTGTTCCAGAGCTACTCCTCTGAGAGTGACCCAATATTTCCCTGCCCTGAGCTGGCCAGAGATCCTTGTATGTAGTCCAGGGGATCAGCTGGAAACTTGGAGTTTCTATCAGCTCTCCTGTGAGAGGGAAGCACCAGGCAGGTTCCTGGGATAGTGGGGTGGACGGCCTCTTCCCTAACTCAGTCACTGATGTTTCCTGAGACTATTAAAAACTTTAGGCTTGGGAGAAACCAAGATGGCGGCATAGGTGAACACTGGAATTGCGGCCGTTCACAAATATTTTAAGACAACAACAAAAAGAAAAACGGACACCACCCAGACCCACAGGAAGGCTGGCTGAGTGGAAATTCTACAACTAGAAAGAGACTGAGACTCAGAGGAGGTGCGGAAATAAAGTGCAGAGGTACTGAGGCAGGCGGGAAGGGACTTGTGGAAAGGGCTTGTGGAAAGGGCTCGTAGAAACAGCTGGAAGCATTTCATACCGGAGGGAAGCAGAAGCTCCCGACGGCTCTGAATTCCAGTCCCAGGCGAGTTTCTGGGGACTTGAAATCATACGGGGAGGAGCTGGACTGTCTAGCACCGTCTGACACCAGGAGAAACTCCAGAGCAGCTTGAGACCTGGTGCCTCTTAGGGCAGGACTGAGAAGCGGCCATAGCTGGTTAATCCACCCTGTAGACTCCCCGAGACCCCACCCCACCCAAGCTGCACACAGAGGCTTTTGCATATAAAAGGCTGAGAAGCCCCAGACAGAAGCTAAAAATAGCACCTCCTTGGAGATACAAGTGCCAGCATACCCAAACAACTCTTGCTCCATAAGAGTGTCTCCAGCACAGAAGTTATACCACTATAGACACAGCTGATTCGCATAACCAGGTAGTTTGGAGGTCATTTCCTCTCAGTGATCACCTAACACAGAAAGACACTCTATCAACCCAGGGAAGCAGCCAAAATGTGGAGACAAAGAAACAGATCACAAATGACAGAAATGGAGGAAAGCAAATGACTGGATATAGAGTTCAAAACCACGGTTTTACAATTTTTCAAGAATTTTCTAGAAACCGCTGATAAATTTAGTGAGACCCTCAATAAATCTAATAAGACCCTCGAGGATATGAAAAAGGACCAACTAGAAATTAAGCATACACTGACTGAAATAAAAAATATTATACAGAGATCCAACAACAGATTAGAGGAATGCAAGAATCAAGTCAAAGAACTGAAATACAAAGAAACAAAAAAATACCCAAATGGATAAGCAAAAAGAAAAAAGAATCCAAAAATATGAAGACAGTGTAAGGAGCCTCTGGGACAACTTCAAGTGTACCAACATCAGAATTATAGGGGTGCCAGAAGAAGAGAGAGAGCAAGATATTGAAAACCTATTTGAAGAAATAATGTCAGAAAACTTCCCCTACCTAATAAAAGAAATAGACTTTCAAGTCCAGGAAGCACAGAGAATCCCAAACAAAAGGAATCCAAAGAGGACCACACCAAGACACATCATAATTAAAATGCCAAGAGCAAAAGACAAGGAGAGAATTTTAAAAGCAGCAAGAGAAAAGCAGTCAGTTACCTACAAGGGGGAACCCATATGTCTGTCAGCCGATTTCTCAACAGAAACTTTGCAGGCCAGAAGGGAGTGGCAAGAAATATTCAAAGTGATGAATAGCAAGAACCTA
>PVJC01010509.1:0-43545 GCA_004026665.1 Murina feae
CAATCTAGTGTTATTGTCATTTCCTGTTCTGCTTTGTTTCCTTTGTGCTAGAAGTAAAACCGCCAAATATGAGGCAAATCTTCTTCTTGTTTAAGCTATAGGTAAAAATCAAGTGAATTGTTTCTTCTACCCCGTGTGTTATTACTTACCATAATTTGCCTACATATGAGATTTCTAACTTACAGAAAAATAAGAAAGCTTGATGAAATCCCACAAAACAGGTGATCTCCTACACTCTTGACCCTCACTTTTAGAAGCACTCCCAACAGAAAGTTTCCTGCTAAGTCTGGTTTCCATGTTCGTAACAGAAGGACATATTTTGCCTCCATACCTGAAGCCAATTTTCTTGTCATGGTTTTTTCCATGCTTAGTGAGGAAAGGAAAGACATTGTAATCATTTGAAACATTTAAGTTAACAGATATACCAAACAAGTGTCTCCAAAGAATAACCCAAAAAGGGCCTACGTGCTAACCTGGGCCTTTGGAGACCATGCAGGGGCTCCGAGACCCTAATGCAGTTTGCCACTGTGAGCCTGAACAAATAAATTCACAGAGCATTGCACCATGCTGCCCCTAAAGCAGATCTGTCCGTGGACTCTAAGGACAAGGCACTGGACAAAGTGCTGAGCTGTTGCTCCCAGGGAGTCATGTTAGCATATTCATGTTGGAAAGGATTTCATCTTGGAGGCTTCTGTTCATCTAACCAGATACTTTGTGAGTAAAAATGCATGCAATTTAAGCCAGCTTTTCACATGGCCATTTTTTATGGCAGACCATTTCAGCAGTGTAACAGGGGTAGACACCTATAAATGTATAATGTGATGGATTCAATTGTAATGCAGCCTGGATACATATGGAGGTAGTGCTTGCCCTTCAGTGAAAATCCATTTTTATGTCAAAAGGAATCTATTGAAATTAATAGGGCATTATCTAAGCAATAAGTAACACTGTATATACAATGCAAAAATTTCTAGCAGGAAGACACATTTTTCTCTAAATTGAAAAATAACCAGGCTAAGAAATAGTAAATTCATGCATTAAAAGTGGTAAAGCATTTAATATTTGCAGAAGAAAATAGACAGATAAATGACTAAGATATTTAACCTTTATTGGAATAATATCTACTAGCAAAATGAAATGTATTATCTTCTAAATCCACATTTATTTTAGACACAGACACTCAGGTTATTTTAAAAACTATTAGTAAGTGTACCAAATGCCACTGTATATATTTTGGCTATATAATGTAGCTTATTTTGCTGATGGTGAATAATTATATACATTCATTCACTTATGCATTTTCTTAAAAATATTTTGGTATTTCTATAACATCCCCCCTCAAAAAAAAAAAACTAAAAAACACCCAAGTGAAGCAGAGAATAGTGTAATAAACACAACAGGCATAGCTATGCTCATTGTATCAAAGGGTGAAGCTTCCAGTTACTGACTCTTATTTCTAAACTTTCCTCTGAAGCATTATTTTCTAGTGTTGAATTATTTTTATAAGCCCCTTACCTATTTTCATATTTTACTTCTTATGCCAAGTATTTCTTAAAAATATATGTCCATACCTTTGTTCTTATCATAATTTTTATCACTTTATCTAGTTTGTACTGCTGTGTATTCTCAACTTTCCTCTTCCCATCCCCAAGGAGCATCTTCTGGCCCCAGGGAATATAATATGTCCAGCCCTCAGCATGTACTCAATTCATATTAATTTCTCTATTCCACTCCCAATATGAACTACTGTTTTCGTCATTCCTCTTGAGCTTTATAGAATTCAATGATTATTAAAAGGAGTTGGGAAGCGGGGTTATTTTCACAATCAGTAGTTCTATACTCTTGCTGTCAGTACAAGTCATGGCCAGATTGATCTTAATGACCAGGTACAGGAGTCACTTGACTTGGAGAACTTGGCAAATGGTACCTACTAGCAGGCAGGTACTCAAGAAAAAGGATTCCGGACATGTAAGAATGGGAAACACCAGTGGTTGTCACTAAATACCGAGTCTAGCTTTCTGTGGCATTCGAAAGGGACAGGCAGGAAGCACAGAATTTACCAGGAGATCCCAAACAAATGAGGGAAAGCACACAGTATGAACTGGTATAAACAAACCAGTTGACAAAAGACCCTGAACCTGAAGACAATGTCAAGAAAAGGATAGCATCTTCCTACCAAGAGTTTCAGAGTTAGTGAAGCATAAAGGAGGGACAGTAAGAGACGGGATCCCAGAGAATAGACGATAAGCAGCAGGACAATAGGTTCCAGCTAAAGTTTCACCAAACATTTCTTCCTTTTAAACAAATATATAGGCAGATGGGTATGATCTAAGGTTAGAAAGATATGCCTCATTGCCTTACTCAGAGCTAAAAGGACTTTTCTTTTTTTTTTTTATTATTACATACAGTTTGACAAATATTAGTACATATATCTCCTTTTTCCTCTGCCCTTCGCCCCGCCTCCCCTACCCCCCAGTGTTCTGTGTCCATTGGTTCTGCTTAAATGCATGCATAAAAGTCCCTTGGCTGTGAGGTGGCCACCACCTGGGTCTCACATGTAACAGGGTCTGTTTGAGCTTTGACCTCTTCATTGACCTTCAGGACAGATGCACAAGAATAAGGAGACTCTATATGAACATGTTCCAGCCTTGTAAACCTCCTCTAACTTGCCTGACATACAATGTATTTTTAGCTATTTTGTCTTAGGAAGATTGCTTTTGGGAACCTTTAATCTACAAAATTTGTTGAACCAAACATCAGATATTTATTGAGAATCAACAAAACTGATGATGTACAGGGTAAAGGATAACATAGTTACAGCCTCACTTGTCCGCAATAGCCGTTATGCCACTTGCACTTGTGATTGTGGGCGACTGGCTGGTTCAGCTAATTAGTGCTCAGCAACCCCGGGTCATGCTCTGCTTGTGCTGGGCCATGCATTTTCTCCAGCCCGCAGGCCTCTCTAACAAGGCTGTAAAGGAAGTTTATGTGGCACTTCATATGCTACATAGGACAATTGAAAAGCAAAATTATCCTCCCATAATAAAATGCTGATGCTATGCCCATCCCCCAAATGTCCACCAGCAGCACACGGTATACAAGGACAGACCCTTAGCATCGGGCTGCACAAAAAGTCACGGATGGGTCATTTTGGAAAAAGGCAAATTGTTGGTCTTTAAGTTGTATTAGGAAGTGGTTTTCCTGCTGGATGAGAATGTGTGAGCTTAATAATTGGGGAGAAAGTGAAACAGTACCTAGCTCTGGTCAGAACTCCCATTTATAGCATAGAGCTATGGTTTTCAAAGGTGTGCTTAAGCATTGCCTGGAGCCTTGACCCTTGTGGCTCATTTGGTTGGAGTGACACCATAAAGTGGCAGATTTGATTCCTGGCCAGGGCACCTACCCATGTTGCAAGTTTGATCCCCATTTCTGGTGCCTTCAGGAGGTAACCAATGGATCTCTCTCTCTCTGTGTCTCTGTCTCTCTCTCTCCCTGTCTCTCCCTTCTCTCTCAAATCAATAGCAACTATCCTTGAGTGAGGATTTGAAAAAAAAAAAAAAATTACCCAGAGAGCTTATAAAAATGAGGCACCCTCAGCTCTTGACTTGAACTTGAACTCAAGTATCTGCGATTTTGATGAAGCACTTCAGGTGCTGTTTCAAGGTAGATCCTTTGCTCTTGACTTGGCACCCTCAGCTCTTGGACTTGATTCTTCGTAGATCCTTTGTGAATCATATGGTAAGCAACACTAACCTAGAGTCTCAGTGGAGCTGGCCCTGATTTCTATCCATGAGCAATTTGGTGCACAATACTCACAGTGACTTGAGGAAGGTTCCTGAAAGTCTCACTGGGTTGCTGGTAGGAAGGGAGATACTTGTATTCACAGAGATCTTACCCAGTGAGACAGCAGTTATATTACTTATCGAAAAGACAAAGGGAGACCTGCAGTGATGGCAAATCTGGACCTGAGAGAGAAAGATGTGTCTCTCCCCCTTACAGTAATGAAAACCACAACAAGTAGAATAAAAACGCCAAGTTGACTGTCAGGGTTTTTACCGTGAGAAGAGCTCTAGAAGCAGAGTAGGCTATTTATCTGATTTTCCCTATAGCCTTTCCATATCAGCTTTCTCCATGTTACTTTTCAGAGACTATGACCTTTTAAGAAGTGAAAAGGCACCAAAATGCTATCTATATTGAAGCAGTTTATCAAAATGTCACCCCAGAGTTGATGCCAATTGCTAACAAGGCATTGTGTTTCCGTATTTAATTGGCCAGCTTACCTAATTATGGCTGTCTTTGATATCTATTGATGGGCTCTTTCAGAGAAAAAAGGAAGCACCATTTGAGGCAATTTCATACAAATATATTAAAAAGGAGATACAGTAAGGGAACACCCCAATAAGAATTATTAGATAATAAAATGTACCTACTTGCATTGGTCCCTAATTTATAGAAGCACCTTCACAACATATCCTATGCAGTTCTGGATAATTGCCAATTACCCTTGCCGCTGTATCTTCCAAAAGTTATCTTGGCATGCAGCTCAGCAGAAAAATAGGAAGTACCCTGGAAATTACTCACAAAATGTGAATACCACATGTCAGAGTCAGTGAGCTTTGGATGAACTATAAAGAGTTTTCATTATTTAGGCCTATGAAAGCAAAGGAAACAGAAATATATCCAATAATATAAGGCAACGGAACCAGGAAATTTATAAGGCGTCTTAATCTGTGGATTTATTTTAAAATATTGGGCCACGTTCAAACTGAGACGTGAAAAACGTCATCCCTGGATATGGTCATGATCACTCAGAGGTCAGGAAGAGAAGGATTTCAAACTTCCCAAGGTTTTTAGACAAAGGACTTTTAATGAGTCCTTTCCATTCAGCTTTCCTTTTTCTTCTCTTACGTGGACATGAAAGATAGGACCTTAACACATTCCACAGTCACTGGGGAGGCTGCCCAGTGCCACTTACCTTAAATATGATATTAATCATATTTATTACCCCTAGGCTGAAGTTTCAGATAATTAAGTGGGCCTAGGTCAATCCATGCTCTGTAAGAATGCTAATAAAAAGTCCCAACTCACAGAGAATTACACGTAATGATACCCAAAATCACTACCCAGATGCTATCACCAAAGCATTGTTTAGCTTTGGGAGATACTGAGGTTATCAGAGGGTAGAAAATGATCTTCACTTCTCTCTACAGTGTTCATTAGGTTTGGAAAACTTCCTGGGGAGAGTTTGGGCATGCCTCGTCTAGATGGTCCCAGGGATTCTCCAGAGTTTACACCCAGGATTTGTTTATACCCAACCAGAACAGTATCCATAGAAAAAGTAAATCTTGCAGCCTTTAGGACATATACAAAAGTCTACAAACCTCTTGATGAAGGACCTTCTGAGTAACAGGTTATCCCGCTTAATAAAATAGGAGACTTTGGTGTTCACTGCAAACCATATTTTGCCTTAGAAGTCTCCTATTTCAAATCCTCTTTGGATTGCAAATAGCTTGAGCTTTTGTCGAATAAATACTAGATGAATATGCTGAGTTCTTGCTTGCTTGCCAATGCAGACTATACCATCAGTTAAGTCTTTAATTTGTAAAGTTAGATCAGTCAGAAGCCCAGCTGGGATGAGGGAGTTTAATGCTGGGTTTATAAACATATAACCAAAATCAGAAGACAAACTTGCCAAAACCACTTGCTCTGCTGTAAAACTACCGCAGGAGCTCTCCATGGACTGAAGTCTAAGGCTCCTATGGATAAACCATTTCATCAGATTAAAACCTTAACCACCCAGTAACATTTTTGCCTGAAAATCATTATGAGGAAAATACTCAAGAAACACTTTAAAACCATTTACTAAAAATCTGATTAGAATTATAAAGTGCTCTGAAATACCCTGAATATTAACACTTTGCATAAAACTATTTAAAAAGAAAACAAAACAGCCGCATGCTCTGCTCAGTTACAGGAGTAACCACATCAATAGTGTTCTACCGAGCTGAGCAACCTCAGTGACAATTTATTTCACTTCTGAAACAGTTTTAGTGCTGAACCCCAAAAGAAAATTAGACAAGGAAAACAAAGCCAATTAAAAATTTTTGGGGTGCTGCCCAGCCATGGTGACTCAGTGATTGAGCATGGATCCATTAACCAGGAGGTCACAGTTTCCGGTGAGGGCACATGTCTGGGTTGTGGGATCGACCCCTATTAGGGGACATGCAGGAGGCAGCCTATGGATGATTCTCTCTCATTATTGATATTTCTCTCTCTCTCTCTCCCTTCCTCTCTGAAATGATATATATAAATTGTTTAGGGTACTAATTAACTGTGTTATAATAAGACCGGCAACTGCTGGCATATCCTGAGAATGCATAGAGGCATGAAGCTTGGGCCTGGGGCCACTGTACCTCATAGTACATCTCTTCTCTCATCTGGAAGTCGGGACAGACTCTCAGAATTCTCACTGTGACTCTCGTCAAAAACTGCCTGAAAATGCCAACTGCTACTTTGGATGTGAGCATTTAACTAGAATCTGTAATTCTTTCCTATTTGCCCCCATGAGCATAACAGCATTTAGTCTGCATTGTAAGAAAGAGAAATACAGGAGTCCCCCTTATCTGCGGTGTTGCTTTCCATTGTTCCAGTTACCTATGGTAAACTGTGGTCTGAAAATATTAGTGAACATTTTCAGAAATATTCAATTCATAAGTTTTAACTGCATGCCATTCTGAGTAGCATGATGAAAACTTGTGCTGTCTAGTTCTGTCCTGCCCTGGATGTGAAGCATCTCTTTGTCTACACTGTAAATGCTACCTGCCTGTTAGTCTTATCAGATGGACTAGCAAGGTATCACAGTGCTTATGTTTAAGTAACTCTTATCTAATAACTAGAGGTCTGATGCACAAAAATTGTGCACTTGAGGGGGGGTCCCTCAGCCCAACCTGTGCCCCCTGGCAACCCAGGGGCCCTCGGATATCCTTAGTGCTGCTGAGTAGGTGGGAGAGGCTTCCATGACTGCCACTGCACTCGCAGCTGTCAGCCAGGCTTATGGTTTAGAGGAGCTCCACCTGTAGGAGCACACTGACCACCAGGGGGCAGCTCCTGCATTGAGCATCTGTCTCCTGGTGATCAGTTCTCATCATAGTGACTGGTCATTTCTGGTCATTCAGCCGTTAGGGTCAATTTGCATATTACTCTTTTATTATATAGTATAGCTCCAAAGCACAGTAGTGATGCTGGCAATTCACATATGCTGAAGAGAAGTCATAAAGTATACGTATGTATATACAGGGAAAAATCTAATCTAATAATAACATAATATTTAAATTGACCATCCCTTCAAGATGCCTAAGCCTCGCCCACCAGCCAATCAGAGCGACTGTATGCAAATTAACCCAGCCAAGATGGAGGCCGCCACTCACAGAGCTGAGTAAACAGGCAGTTTCCATTGCAGCAGGAGTGAAACTGTTTGTGGGCTGGCTGGCCTTCTCCTGGCTCCAGGCAACAACATATTTGCAACAATGTCTCAATGATAGAAGCCTCGGGAGCTGAAGCCAACAGCAAACCGGGCCGGACTACTAAGGCCAACATTGTTTCATTATAGAAGCCACGAGCTGAAGCAGAGAGGAGGTTTCGTTACCTGCCTAGGCCTTGGCTTAAAGGAACAATGTATCAATTATAGAAGATAAATAAACCCCAGAAACCTGCTTCCAGCCAGCCTTGCTGGGACATTGGGTCAATAGGAGCTGTGGGCAGCCTGAAAGCCAGAAAACGCCCCTCAGCCCATCACCCATGCTGGCCACACCTCAATGGGGTGAGGGACCCCACTGGGGGGCTTGGCCAGCCTGCAAACAGCCATCAGCCCCTCACCCAGGCTGGCCAGGCACCCCAGTAGGGACCCAAACCCTGAAGGGGCTGTGGGCAGCCTGAAACGGCCATCAGCCCCTCACCCAGGCTGGCCAGGCACGCCAACCAGTGGACATCACCGAAGGGGTCCCAGACTGCAAGAGGGCACAGGCCAGGCTGAGGGACACCCCCCCCCCAAGTGCACAAATTTTTGTGTACCGGGCCTCTAGTCCTATACAATAAAGAGGTAATATAGAAATTGACCATAACACCCTTGCACAAGATGGCTGCCCCCATGTGGCCAAAGATGGCCACCCTCATGTAGTCACAAGATGGCTGCCACAAGATGACCAGCAGAGGAGGGCAGTTGGGAGCTATCAGGCCAGCAAGGGAGGGCAGTTGGGGATGACCAGGCCTACAAGGGAGGGCAGTTTGGGGGGACCAGGCTGGGAAGGGAGGGCAATAAGGGGTGACTAGGCCTGCAGGGGAGGGCAGTTGGGGGGGACCAGGCTGGCAGGGGAAGGAAGTAAGGGGATTCCAGGCCTGCAGGGGAGGGCAGTTGGGGGCGACCAGGCCTGCAGGGGAGGACAGTTGGGAGCCACCAGGTTTGTAGGGGAGGGCAATTGGTGGCAATCAGGCCTACAGGGGAAGGCAGTTGAGGACAATTGGGCTGGCAGGGGAGCAGTTAGAGATCAGGCTGACAGGGAGTGGTTAGGGGGTGATCAAGCTGGCAGGCAGAAGCGATTAGGGGCAATCAAGCAGGCAGGCAGGCGAACAGTTGGGAAGCAACAGTCCCGATTGTGAGAGGGATGTCCCAGATTGGAGAGGGTGCAGGCTGGGCTGAGGGATAACCCCTCCCAGTGCACAAATTTCATGCACCGGGCCTCTAGTGGTATATATAAGGTTTTGTACTGTCTACAGTTTTAGGTCTCCACTGGGAGTCTTAGGACATATCCCCCTCAGGTAAGGAGTGAGGGGAAATTACTGTATTATTTATTCATTTATTCATGTATAAAATAATGTATAAAACTTGAAATTATATAGATTAAAACTTGAAGAGTTTTATAAATTCTTTTAAAATGAGATGATCATTTTCATAATTTTTATTCTAAAAATGGTGAATTTATTCAACCTAGTTTTTGAACATGGTCTGGTTTCAAAATGACAGTTCTAACTAAAATAAGTAGTAAGATTCTGTGTGGTGGTGTGTGTGTTTTTTTTCTGAGAATGTTGAAAAGAGCTGGTGGCTCACATAATCACTTTCAAATATTTAAATTAACCATGAGAGGAGTTTCAGAAGAAACTATTAGATAGAAAGGCTAATATGATAAGATAAAAAAATAACAATGTTAACCTTGCTTACCCACTAGAATTCCCCCTTCTGCAGACTTTGGGGGTATGAATTCAATGGGTACAATATGATAGATATGGCATGGTGTTACAAACTGAATTGTGTCCCTATAAAATTCTGACATTGATGTCCAATTCCCAAAGGGACTGTATTTAATGTACAACATGATGATTTGAATATATTGAGAATGATCACAAAAATAAGTCTAGTTAACATCTGTCACCATATGAAGTTATGTTTATTTTATTGTGATGAGAACTTTTAAGGTCTTTTAAATATACAATAGCTATTGTTAATTATAATTGCCATACTGTACAAACATCACCATGACTTATTTATAATTGAAAGTTTTTGTACTTTTTGACCCCCTTCACTTTTTCTCACCTTCTATCTTTTTTAAAATTCCACATCCTATATAATAAAAGTCTAATATGCTAAGTGTCTGGTCGTCTGTTCAACCAATCCAAGCGTAATATGCTAATGATATGCTAAGGCCACTCAACCACTCACTATGATGTGCACTGACCACCAGGGGGCAGACAGCTGACCAGTTGACCAATCACTATGATGTGCACTGACCACTGGGGTCAGCTGACTAGTCGACAAGTCACTGTGACATACAATGACCAACAGGGGGCAGATAGTTAACTGGTTGACCAGTCGCTATTATGTGCACTGACCACCAGGGGCCAGATGCTCCGACCAGTAGTTAGCTTGCTGCTGGTCTGGCAGATCGGGACTGAGCAAGATGGGCCAGACACACCCTGAAACCCTTCCACAGTCCCTCCCTGGGCTGGCCTGCACCCTCTCACAATCTGGGACCCCTTGGGGGATGTTGGAGAGCCAATTTTGGCCCAGTCCCGCTCAACACAGGAGCTGCTCCCTGGTGGTCAGTGCGCTCCCACAAGGGGACCACAGCTCAACCAGAAGTCATGCTCGTAGCTGGTGAGCACAGCAGCAGTGGCAAGAGCCTACCCCACCTCTGTGGCAGCGCTAAGGATGTCCGACTGCCAGCTTAGTCCTGCTCTCCTAAGCCGTCAGTGGGATATCTCCCAAGGGCTCCCAGACTGTGAGAGGGTGCAGACCAGGCTGAGGGCCCCCACCTGAGTGCATGAATTTCATGCACTGAGCCTCTAGTATAAGTGATAATATGCAGTATTTGTTTTTCTCTAACTTATTTCACTTAGCATAATGCCTGCAAGGTCCCTTCATGTTATTGTAAATGGTAAGATTGCCTTCTCTTTTATGTCTGAAAATTATGCTGTTATGATATTCCACAATTCCTCTATCCATTCATTCACTGATGGTCACTGAAGTTATTTTCACATCTTGGCTAATGTAAATAGTGATACAATGAACAAGAAAGTAGTACATATTTCTTTTCAAGTTAGCATTTTCATTTTCTTCAGAGAAATACCCAGAACTGGAATTGCTAGATCTATTTCAACTTTTTAAGAAAATTTCATACTATTTTCTATAGTGGCTGCATCAATTTACATTTACACCTATAGTGTGTACTTGCCCACTAATAGTGACCTTTTCTCTACATCCTCACTGACACTTATTTCTTGTTTTTGGTAATAGCCATTCTAACAGGTGTAAGGAGTTTTTGTTTTACATTTCCCTGATGATTAGTAAAGTTAAACATATTTTCATGTACATGTTGACCCCCCCTGTATGTTTTATTTAGAAAAATGCCTATTCAGATTCTCTGCCCATTTTTTTTATTGGATTGTTTATTTGAGATTGAGTTGTATGAGTTATTTATATTAGATATTAGCCTCTTATCAGATCTAACTTGCAAATATTTGTTCCATTAGGTAGATTGTCTTTAATTTTTTAATAACTTATTTGCCATACAGGGAAGAAAATCTGTTTATTTTTGCTTTTGTTGCCTTTGCTTTGAGTGTCAAATCCAAAAAAATCATCACCAAGACCGATGTGAAAATGTTTACTTCCTATGTTTCTTCTAGGACTTTTATGGTCTTATGTTCAAATCTTTAATCTATTGCGAGTTCATCTTTATATATGTACTAGGAGCTTGGTGCACAATAATTTGTGCACTCGGGGGGAGGGAGGTCCCTCAGCCTGGCCTGTGCCCTCTCACAGTCTGGGACCCCTTGGGGGATGTCCACCTGCTGGCATGCCTGATCAGCCTGGGTGAGGGGCTAATGGCAGTTTGCAGGCTGGCCAAGCCCTCCCCACCCACTCTGTCCGCCCCGCCCACCCCGCTGCCCGCCTCCATGACTGCTGACCTCCATCTTGGCTGAGTTAATTTGTATACAGCTACTCTGATTATCTGGTTGGCCTGGCTTGGCTGGTGGGTGTGGCTTAGGCATCTCGGAGAGACGGATAATTTTAATATTACTCTTTTATTAGAGTAGATAAGACAGTCATCATCTCATTCTTTTGCACATACAGTATTTCCAACAATATTTATTGAAAAGACTGTCCTTAAGGGACATAGTAATACTTTCAACAATAAAGAATTATTTAAAAAAAAAACCTTCCCGTTCCTCATTGTATATTCTTGACTCATTTGTCATAAATTAATTGATCACATATGTGTGGGTTTCTTTCCAGGCTCTCCATTCTATTCATTTATGTTTTGTTTTTATGTCTTTATCATACTGTTTTGATTACTCTAGGTTTGTGATATAGTTTGAAATCAGGTAGCATGATGCCTATAGCTTTTGTTCTTCTTTCTCAAGATTACTTCAGCTATTTAGGCTCTTGTTGTTCTATATAAATTTTATGATTGTTCTATTTCTGTGAAAAATGTCATCAGAATTATAATAGGGGTTGCATTAAAACTGTACATTGCTTTAGATAATATGGACATTTTAACAATATTAATTCCTCCAACCAATGAGCACAGGTATCTTCCTATTTATTTGTGTATTTTCTAATTTCTTTCATCAATGTCTTGTAACTTTTAGTGTATAGGTATTTCTTTCACTTCACTTCCTTGATTAAATTTATTCCCAGATATTTTATTATTTTTGATAAAATTATAAATGGGATTATTTTTCTTGCTGCAAGCTTGTTATTAGAGTATAGAAATGCAGTAGCTGTCTGTGTATTATTTGTATCTTACAACTTCACTGAATTTGTTGATAAGCTCCAATAGCTTTGGGTAGAGTCTTTAGGATTCTCCATACATAATATCATGTCATCTACATATAGCAACAATTTTACTTCCTCTTTCCTGATTTGAATGCTTCTATTTCTTTTCCTTTTCTAATTGCCCTGGCTAGGACATCCAATACTATATTGAATAACAGTAGTATATTGTGTATCCTAGTTTGTTCCTGACCTCAGGTTAAAAGCTTTTAGCTTTTCACATTTAAGTATGATGTTAGCTATGGGTTTGTCATAGATAGCCTTTATTATGTTGAGTGTACATTTCTTCTTTACCCACTTTATTAGGAGGTTGTCTTTTTTAAAATAAATGGTTGAATTTTGTCATATGTTTTTCATGCATTCATTGAGATGGTCATATGATTTTTATCCTTTAATTTTTGTTGTGCATCACAGTGATTGATTTGTAGATATTGAACCATCCTTGCACCCCTGAAATAAATCCCACTTGATTATGGTGTATAATCCTATCCACATATTATAGGATTTGGTTTGCTAATATTTTATAGAAAAACTAGAGGCTCAGTGCATGAAATTCATGCGCAGGTAGGGTCCCTAGGCCTGGCTGGTGATCAGGACTCATCTGTGGGGTGACCAGCAGGGAGATTCAGGGGACCCCACTGGCACCTATCTTGGTTGACTGGGGCCTGCAGGCTGGGGGCAGCTCCTGTATTTAGTGTCTGCCCCCTGGTGGTCAGTGCGCATCATAGTGACCAGTCATTATGCTGGTCATTCCACTGTTTGGTCAATTTGCATATTAGGCTTTTATTATATAGATATTGCATTTATGTTCATCAGGGAAGTGAACCTGTACTTTTCTTTGTGGCATTCTTGTCTGGTTTAGATATCAGGATAATGCTGGTCTCCTATAATGAGTTTGGAAATGTTCCCTTCTTTATTTTTTTTAAAAAAATTGAGAAGGATTGATATTAATTCTTCCATAAATATCTGGTAGAATTCACTGGTGAAGTAGTTTCATGCTGGACTTCTTTTTATTGGGAGGTATTTGATTACTAGTAATTGGTCTGTTCACATTTTCTACTTCTTCATGACTCAGTCCTGGTAGGTTATACATTTCTAGGAATTTTTCAATTTTTCTAGGTTGTACAATTGTGAGCATGTACTTTTTCATAGTATCTTATAATTATTTCTATTTCTGTAATGTCAGTAGTACATCTCCTAATTTCTGATTTTATTTAAATTTTCTCTCTTTTTTTGCTTGCTGAATCTAAACAAAGCTTTGTCAATTTTGTTTATGTTTTTCAAAAAGCCACTTTTTAGTTTCATTGATATTTTCTATTGTCATTTTAGTCTTTTTCATTCATCACCACTCTGATCTTTGTTATTCCCTCCCTGTACTAACTCCATTTGCTCTTCTTTTTTAGCTCTTTGAGGTGTTAGGTTGTTTGTGTAAGATACTTCTTATTTTTTATTTAGGCACTTATTACTATGAAAGTCCCTGTTAAAACTACATTAACTGCATCTCCCAATTTGGCTATATTCTATTTTCATTTTCATGTTTTTCAAAACATTTTATCTCTCCTTTTTGTTCTTCTTTGACCCATTGATTGTTTGTTAGCATGCTTTTAATTTCTACATATTTGTAAATTTTCCAGTTTTCTTCTTTTAATTGATTTTTTGCTTTATACCAGTGAGGTTGGAAAATTTGTTTATGATTTCAGCCTTCATAAATTAATCATGACTTGTTTTGGGATTTACATATAATCTACCTAAGAGAATGTTCCATGTGCATTTGAGAATATATATTGTTTCTTTTGGATGCAATGCTATAGTAAGTCCACCTAGTCTGATGCATTGGTTAAAGCTGATGTTTTCCTGTTTATTTTTTGTTCAGGTGATCTATCTTGTGATGAAAGTGGGGTATGAAAATCCCATACTATTGTTGTATCACTATCTATTTCTCTATTTAGGCCTGGTAATATTTGCTTTTATATTAGTTCATCCTATGTTAGCTGCATAAGTATTTACCAATGTTATATCTTCTTGTTGGATTGGCCATTTTTATAATTATTCAATGACCTCTTTTTCTCTCTTCAGTGTCTTTATATACAGTCTCTATATCTTGATATTAGCATAGATGCCCCAGCTCTGTTTTTGTTCCCATTTTCATGGAATATCTTTTTGTATCACTTCACTTTCAGTCTGGTTGTGACCTTACATGAAGTCAGTCTCTCATAGGTGGCATATAGATGGGTCCTGTTGGTTTTTATTTTTTCAGTCATTCTGTCTTTTTATGGGAGAATTTAGTAGATTTATATTTAAAGTAATTGATAGGTATTTACTGTTGCCATTTTGTTCATTGTTTTCTGGCTGTTTAGTAGTTCCTCTGTTTCTTTCTTCTTTCGATCTCTTTATAGTTCAAAGACTTTATTTAGTGTTATGCTCAGATTTGTTTCTTTCTCTTTTGTGCATCTACTATAGATTTTCCTTATGGTTACCATGAACTTGCAAATCTTTATCAAAATCCCCTGGTAAAGGAAAACAAAGAAGGAAAATTACATCACAAAACACACTTCCAAGTTTCCTAAGAATCTTACTATGTCCCAGAGTTCATTACCATATAGCAAGTACCATGTATAAAAAATGCTTGACACAGGAGGCTTTAGACTGCTATTTTATCAAGACCTGCATGCAAGGTTAGTTGATATTTGCAACCTTGGTTCCTACCACTATTACTGATAAGAATGGCTCACTGTGCTGAAAGTGTTTGTACCAGCCATGTGAGTTAAACTGAACATCAACTTTTTTTTTTCTTTTTTTGGCTAGTCTAGAATTTTGTTATGTGCCAGGTGGAAGTTTCTTATGTGCCTATCCCCCAGTAAAAACTCCAGGCACTGAGTTCCCAATGAGCTTGTCACTATTTTTTTAATATAATTTATTGATTTTTTTTTTACAGAGAGGAAGGGAGAATGAGAGAGAGTTAGAAACATCAATGAGAGAGAAACATCGATCAATTGCCTCCTGCACGCCCCGCGATGGGGATGTGGCTGCAACCAAGGTACATGCCCTTGACCAGAATCGAACCCAGGACCTTTCAGTCCATAGGCCAACACTCTATCCACTGAGCCAAACTGGTTAGGGCAAGCTTGTCACTATTAATGTACTGCCACAATTTGTCAGTGGAGGAATGAGCGCATTCTATTTGACTCTGTTCATACAGGACTCTTTACAGCTTATTCCTGGTTTCCTCTGACGTTTGGTCATGTGCCTTTTCTTTCCTGATTTGCTTTGTGTATTTTCACTGTAAAAATCATCACCACTAGTCCAACTACATGCTGAGTCTTCCTAGAGAATCATCAGACCTGAAAGAGGTCTTGAGGACCCCTGTCACATTCTACAATTTTTTTTTCTCATTTTCCTATGGAACCTCCAGCTATGCTCTTCAAACTCTACACTCCTTTAAAAATACAAATCAATTGACAATGTGGCATCAGCAAAAATGGTGTATTATGGAGCTCCAAATTCTCCTTTCACAAAAGGAATAATAGGGTCTCTGAAATCTAATAAAAAACTTACCACAGCCAGAATAATGCTCAATAAAAAATAGCTTAAATTTCATTAAGAAAGCTCTGTGGTATTTAATTTACCTGTGACCATCATTGACTTCCCTCATAGAATGGATAAAAAATATGATCAAACTATATGGTGTCTATAACAGACTCACATTAGATCTAAAAACACAAATAGGTTGAAGGTTAAAGGATGGACAATCACAACAGCCAAAATGCAATCTACTTGTTCCATTGTCCCACAATTCAGTCATCATTGTTTTTCAGGAAAGGCTGTCATTTGGGTGGAAACAAATCTATCTCCATCAACTGATTAATGGGTAAACATAATATCATCTATCCATACAATGGAATATTATCTACTCTAATAAAAGAGTAATATGTAAATTAACCATCTCTCTGAGACACCTAAGCCACACCCACCAGCCAAGCCATGCCCACCAGCCAAGCCACGCCCACCAGCCAATCAGAGCGGCTGTATGGAAATTAACCCAGCCAAGATGGATGTCAGCAGCCATGGAGTGAGCAGTGGTGGGTGCGGCGTGGGCGGTGGCTGTGGCAGGGCAGGAGGCAGGGGCAGCACGGGGAGTGGTGCGGGAGGTGGCGGGGGCAGCCTGTCGGGGTGTGGTGTGAACCTGTGCGACCTGGACAAGGTCCCCACGACCCTGGAGTTCTTCGAGCTGCTGGGGCCAGACTACGGGGCCGGCTCCAAGGCGGGCATCTTGCTCCCCGTGGAGCCTCTGGATGGGTTCCCCGTCCATGGCCCTGTGGGGGCCCTGAGCTGGAGCCCGAGCTTTTTGAGCCACTGGCAGCGATGGGGGGAAGCCTACCGTACCCCAAGCCCTAGAGTGCCCCGCCCTGTCCCACAACCAAGAAACTGTCCCGTGACCAAGAAGCTGTCCCTGGCTGCGAGAGGCACAGGCTGGGCTGAGGGACCCCCCCCTGAGTGCACAAATTTTTGTGCACTGGACCCCTAGTTCAGCCATAAAAGGGAATGAAGTATTGATACATGTTAAAATATGAGCAAAACTTGAAAGCATTATACTAAGTGGAAAAAAGCCACAGAAAATGCCATATTTTATATGATTTCACTTGAGTGAAATAGAATTAGGCATATTAACAGAGACAAAACACAGATCACCAGTTGTCAGGGCCTGGAACTGAGGGAGAAATGGGGTCTGACTGCTAATGGGTATGGGTTTCATTTTGAGGTGATTAAAAAGTTCTGAAACTAGACAATTCTATTGGTGCCTTGTGTAAACATTGTAATTATACTAAAAGCCACTGAAATACATTTCAAAATGGTTAACATGGTGAATTTTATGTGATATGAATTTTACCCCAACTTAAATAATATAAATTAACCTAGCCTCACTTAGCCTCTTTTGATTCTCCTCTTGTTCTCATCATGATGCAACTATCACCATAAAGTTTTGCAAAGTAATAATAATAACAGTAATAATAAATAATGGCTAATGTTTTGGGTACTTATTCTGAGAAATGCTTTTTCTTTATTTAATCCAATTCTAATAACCCTAAATAGGTAATAATACCATTCACATTTTATGGAAAATAGCATTGAGGCAAGATCAGACAGTAAGTATGTGGTAGAAATAGAATGCAAACTAAGGAAAACCTATATTCTGAAACATTTTTATAATACCGTCCTCCTGGGCAAGGGGGATAGTGAAACGTGCATGTGCATATTTTAATATTTTTTCACATGGTTATAGTACAAAGGCTTAAGGTTTGGGTCAGAGATTAATTTTAGGCATAGTTACAGTGATTTGCTAAGTTCACCCCTATTTGTCACCAAAACATCTTTAGAGCATGTTTGTGTATAAAAAGTTTGTCGCCTTTTAGAGAGAGCCCTTCCCTTAGTATATATCATTGGTGTGAGTGACCTTTGACCGATAGCTTTGAGGGTCTCAGGGGTCTTAGTCTAGGGCAGCGGTTCTCAACCTGTGGGTCGCGACCCCTTTGGTGGTCGAACGACCCTTTCACAGGGGTTGCCTAAGACCATCCTGCATATCATATATTTACATTAAGATTCATAACAGTAGCAACATTACAAAGTAGCAACAAAAATAATTTTATGGTTGAGTCACAACATGAGGAACTGTATTTAAAGGGCCAGAAGGTTGAGAACCACTGGTCTAGGGGATTGTGTAGGAAAGACTGTAGCCAACTACTGTCAAGGATCTTATTGTTTTACCTCTGAAGTCAATGGAGTCAGCAGAAGGACTTTCAGAATTTGTATTAAGTGCACAGCAACCTCTACCACATGCAAAACAGACATGTACATCAGAATGGGGGTAGGAATGGGGAGGGAGGGAGAGGGACAGGAAAGGAGAGAAAGAGAAAGAGTGAGTGTTAGAGAAAGAGTTGGGACATGTGGTAGGCAGAGAGAAGTTGGGCTTCTGTATTTAAAAGAAATAACTCCGACATACGTTCTGTATAAAGAAATTATTCTGTGAACAATGAAAATAGAAACAGACTCCTAGTAGATGCATAGAACAGACTGATGGTTGCCATGGAGGAGGGGGCATGAAGGACTAGGTAGACAGGGTAAAGGGATTCAGAAGTACAAATTGTTAGCTACAAAACAGTCACAGGCATGTAAATATAGCATAGGAATATAGTCAATGATATCGTAATAACCATGTTCAGTGCCAGCAGGGCACTGGAAATATTGGTGGGATCACTTTGTAAGGTATATGTTACTCTAAAACCTGAAATTAATACAAAATAATATTGAATACAAACTGTAATTGAAAACAAAATTTATAAAATGATTCTGTTTGTTAAACATAAATGTCCACTTAGAGAAAAAACCAAGAAAAGTATCAGGACACAATGGAAAGCAAGTAGAATACGGAGGCTGGTGGCGCTAGGATAGGGACCAGGCTCAGATATTTCTGTGCACATGAACTTGAGTAGCTTATTTGACTTCTAAGTTTTGAGGTTTATAAACACAGAAGACCGCCCACCTCTTGGGAGTGTGAAGATGAAAAATATTAGACTCACACATCCAAGCACCTGTGACATAACAAAATTGCCCCTAGGGCTGTACATTGCGAAAATCAAACTTGAGAGTAGGAGACATCACTAACCTTTGCCCAAGTCAGACCCTTTTCCAGAGCACTGGGGCCTGAGTATGACGCCCCATAACAAATATTTGCTGCCATGAGAGACACAATATTATAGTTTGAGGGACATCTTGTAGACATACACAAACCTACTGGTGTTAAGGGAAATGCAAGATGTGTGTAAAAAAATTCAGATGCCCAACCAGTGCTTCCAGAAGAAGAAGATATTATATTCAGGTGGAGACTCAGAAAAGGCTTCGCGGAAGAAGTGGAGAACATAGGTGGGCCCAGGTAATGAGTATTGCCGCTGAGGCAGCTATTTGATCAAATAGTAAGAGGTTGAAAAGCAAGAGATTTGAGTGGTTGAGTGTGGATAAGCTGAAAATTTATAAATGGAAGATAAAGAGGCAGGGGGAAAAAAATCAAGCCTCTGGAGGGTCTGGCCTGCTAGGCAAGTGCTCAGTCTCTATCTGAAAAGCAGGGCTGAGAGTTTGAGCCTCAGGATGCAGGAAGTTGAGAGAAATTACGGTAAAATGGACAAAGGCCCGTGTATAAGGAACACACTTTCATAAACTCAGGATTCTGCCCATCTGGCCCTACTCAATTAGATGCCATGAATCATATGTCTTCAGATCATAGAAATTTTTTTAAACCTGTAATAGTTGACTAAATGAATACTCGGGTACAAATTCACTACATAAAGTAGGTGCTGATTTAGACAGCACCGAACTGCCTGGACATAGAAATAGTCTCCTCCCTTTCTGAGGTGATCTTTTTTTCTATCGAGCACATGTTCATACTTGATCTTTCCTTGTTTTAATTCATGAGCCACAACGGGCACCCAATCTGAAATCCTAACAATATCTCTGTCACTCGTAATGATACAGCAGAAGTGAAGCATTATCAGTAAACATCTGTAGTTAATCTCTCCTCACTTTTCTCCACAGGTTGAGAATGTTACTCTAGAATGTGAAGGAAAATACCTGATGAAGTAGAGTTTTAAATGAAATTCCTCCTGCTTGGTTCTATCTTCTAGTTATTTTCTGTTCATGCATCCTTCCTCATTTGTGTTGGCTGTCTTTATCATTAATTCAGCTTCTGCCATCCTTCCTCTCTCTCATACACAGTTCGTAAACCCACTCTCCTGTTTCCATGCCAGAGGTGGGGAAAGGAGGAGCAAAAATAAGCCAACAGTTATTTGCTTTTAGTTTGTAAGCACTATGTTGTTTTGTTAAACGCAGACTTATTACTGGATTTCATATTGCTTAGGAGTATATGAATATTAATTAGCATTGACTGAAAAACATCTGGTGGATAGGAGCACAGTGGTACGAGTACTCAGCTGTGAAGCAAGGCAGATAACCATGGGTTAATAACCTGCTATGGGTAACCCACTAAGTAGACAAACAGATACTTAGGGATTGGTCAGACATTTAGGTGCCAGTAGAAGTGTTGATATTAGCTCATTTGGATCAGTATTTTTTCTTTTTCACTTTCTCTCTAAGTAGCATGTAATAGACCCCCAGTTCTGAACCATCACACGTAGGGTCAACTAAGGATGGGCACTCATATGCATCATCCCAACTGCCTACGAGACACTTTCACATGAATATTATGACCTCAGAATCACCTTGTCCTAAACTGAGTAGAGCCTCATCCCCACAGAAGCTACTGGAATCTCAGTTTCCTGGTTATCCGAACCTCAGATTACTTGGTACTCTTTTCCCTTTTCAGCAATCTGTGATGAAGGGGTCACTTCTTCGCTCGGTGGCACTTGATTGTAGAGTCCGTAGACGTCACACTAAGAAACAGAAATGAGAACCAGCGTTCCCAGGCTCACATGCAAGGAGCTTGGAAGTCAGCCCTCTGTCCTAAGCTGAACAGAATGAAAAGTTAATTTCTCTAGGATCTATAGGAGAGGCAAGCCCCCAAGCCTGGAGACATCAGCAGGTGAACACTGACAATAACCACTTACAGAAGCGGTGGCTCAGAAGTAGAAACCGCTGTGGGAACCAGCGAGGTAGGAAAATCTGAACTGTAATTGAATTTGCTGGAGCCTCAGTGTTGACAACTCTGAGTTAAAAACTGTGGCAGAGGGTGGGAGGGGCACAATTTTGTGTGATTTACCTCCAGGAGATTGACCAGGTTCCCACAGTAAATAGTAGAGAAAAATCCTTTCATGCTTCTGGCAGGGGGAGGGGAAGGGAACCACCTTTGAAATATGCCAGAGCACACTCGTAACAAGGACTGCCCTTAGGAGAAACTAATTAATCAGGGCCTAACCTACAGGGGTCAGGGAGAGTATTATCAGAGCTGAACTGACCTGGGGGAGGAAAGTCCTCCATTCTAGCCCACTCTAGCCATCCTTTCCCACCTAAGAGAGGAGAGAAATCCCTGAGACAGTTCTCAGGGATTTCTTGTGAAGTTCTCAGTTCAGAGGTATAGGCTCATAGCTCACTGAGAGACTGAGGCCTAATCATAGCTAAAGAACACTTCCCTTAGCCCTTACACCTACCTCACCACCACATTAATCACAGCTATTTACAGCAGTTCTTTTTACTCAGCACATTATGCCCAGTTATCAAGAAAAAAATTATAAGACATAGTAAAGAGCAAAAAGAACAATAAGTCCGCCCTCCTACAATTTTTTTTATTTTTTTATTGATTAAGGTATTATATATGTGTGTCCTTATCCCCCCATTGCCTCCCACCCACTCCCTGCTCATGCCATCACTTGCCCCCCACAATTTGAAGAGAGAAAGCAAATATCAGAACCAGACATTGCAGGGATGTTGGAATTATCAGACTGAGAGTCTAAAACAGTTATAATTGATATGCTAAGGGCACTAATGGATAAAGTAGACAGCATGCAAGAACAGATGAGAAATGTAAGCAGAAAGACAGAAAATTTAAGAAAGAACCAAAAAGAAATACCAGGGATTAAAAACTAAGCAAAACACACACCAACTAACAGAAATGAAGAATGCCTTTGATGAGCTTATGAGTAGTAGATATGGTTGAGGAAAGAAAACCTAAGCTTGAGGATATCTCAGTATAAACATATAAAACTGAAAATCAAAGAGATCAGACTGGAAAAAGCAGAATGCCTAAGAACTATGGGGAAAGTAAAAAAAATGTATAATACACATACACAGATTTATTCATATTGCCATATATGACATTCTAGAAAAGGCAAAATTATGAAGACAGTAAAAATACCAGTGGTTTCCAGGAGTTGGGGGTTAGAGGAAAGGTGAATAGGTATAGCACAGATGGTTTGCAGGGCTTGAATATACTCTATGCTATTATATTGATAAATATGTGTCATTATATATTTGTCCAAACCCATAGAATACACAACACCAAGAATGAACCTAAGGTAAACTATGAATTTTGAGTGGTAATGTTGGTCAATGTAAGTACATAAATTGTAATAAATGTACCACTCTGATGAGATGTTGAAAATGGAGCAGGCTGTGCATGTATTTGGGCAAGGGGTATATGGGAAATATCTGTACCTTCCTCTCCATTTTGCTGTGAACCTAAAACTGCTCTAAAAAAAAAAGACTTAAAAATGTTTGAGAACCAGAAAAGCAAACTGACATACATAAAGTTAAACAATATAAATATCTGAATTATTTCTTAGAACATCCCTGCAATGTCTGAGTCAATGTTTGGTCTCTTCAAATTGTGTGTGTGTGTGGGTGTGTGGGGAGGAGAAGGGGGTTGTTCTTTTGCAGTTCAGTATGCCTTGCAACTTTTTCTTCATAAACTGGATATAATGCAGTGAGTAAAAAATTGCTGTAAATAGTCCTTTAGTAATGTGGTGGTAAGGTGTGAGGGCAGAGGGAAGAGTTCTTTATTGGCTGTCAACCAAATGAGAAAATATAATGATACTATTCAACATGTAACTAATACGAAGTAATTTATAATCTTGGAAATGTGAGGCTCTTATGCTACAGTGTAAGAATTAGGTAATGCTTTTCCATCACACTAGCACATAATCTCCAGTGGTGTGTCTCAGTCCTAGATGCAGTGTCTGATATAGCATGAATACTCATAAATCGTTTGACTTGAATGAATAAATCACTGTCTGGTAAGGGCATACTTAATGACAAAAATGACAAAAATCTCTTAAAACAGATATTGCAAATCTGGAGATCCCAAGGAACATGATGACAGAGAGCTTGGTGAGGTCTGTAGTACATTGGAGAGAACATAGCTTGTCTTGAGAATGTAACTGCTACCTGGCCCAGGATAAAAGTTGCTTTCAATATTGAAGGCCCAGTGTTAGTAGATATTTTGAATTTTCAGTAAGAGCTGTACTTATGGATTGTTATATAATACTAGGGGCCCGATGCACAAAAATTTGTGCACTCGGGAGGTCCATCAGCCTGACCTGTGCCCTCTCGCAGTCTGGGGATGTCCACCTGCTGGTGTGCCTGGTCAGCCTGGGTGAGGGGCTGATGGCTGTTTGCAGGCTGGCCAAGACCCCCAGTGTGGATACTCACCCCATTGGTGTGTGGCCAGCCTTGGTGATGGGCTGAGAGCCACTTTCAGGCTGCCCACAGTCCCTTCAGGTTTTGGGTCCCTACTGGGGTACCTGGCCAGCCTGCGTGAGGGGCTTATGGCTGTTTGCAGGCTGGCCAAGCCCCCAGTGTGGATCCTCACCCCATTGGGGTGTGGTCAGCATGGGTGAGGGGCTGATGGCTGTTTGCAGGCTGGCCAAGCCCCCAGTAACGTCCCTCACCCCATTGAGGTGTGACCAGCATGGGTGAGGGGCTGATGGCTGTTTTCAGAATTTCAGTCTGCCCACAGCTCCCATCAACCCAATGTCCCAGCAAGGCTGGTTGGACACAGGTTTCTGGGGTTTGTTTATCTTCTATAATTGATACACTGTTCCTTTAAGCTGGGGCCTAGTAACGAAACCTCCTCTCTGCTTCAGCTCTGGCTTCTATAATGAAACAATGTTTAATTAGAAGTCAGGCCCGGCCTGCTGTTTGCTTCAGCTCCTAGGATTGAAACATTTGTTGCAAATATGATGCTCCCTGGAGTGGAGAGAAGCCCAGGCAGCTTGCAAACAGTTTCACTCCTGCTGCAAGGGACGCTGCCTGTTTACTCAGGTCCCTAAGTGCCAGCCTCCATGTTGGCTGGGTTAATTTGCATACAGTTGCTCTGATTGGCTGGTTGGTGTGGCTTAGGCACCCCGAAGAAATGGTTAATCTTAATATTACGCTTTTGTTAGTTAGGATAATCTACATAAATCTTTAAGTGTTGACAACTAATTTTTTAATTAAATTTATTGAGGTGACTGGTTAATATGCTCATATAGGTTTCAGGTGTGGGTTTCTATATTATAAGATATGTATATTGTACCAGGTGCCCACTACCCAAAGTCAAATCTTCTTCCATCACCATATATTAGGCCCCCCTTTACCCTCCAACCCCCCACTTTTCTCCGGCAACCACCATTCTGCTGTTTGTGTTCATGGGTTTTAATTTTATATCCCACATATGAATGAAATCATAAGGTTCTTAGATTTTTTTGCCTGACTTATTTCACTTAGCATAATGTTCTTAGGATCCATCCATGTTGTCACAAATGACAGTAATTCATCTTTTCTAAGGGCTGAATAACATTTCATTGTGTATATGTACTACATATTTTTTATACAATTGTCTATCGAAGGACATTTCAGTTGTTTCCATGTCTTAGCCATCATGAATAGTGCTGCAATGAACAAATGGGTGCATATATCTTTGCAAATACATGATTCCTAGTTTTTGGGAATGAGGGGAGGGGAGGGATTGCTGAGCCATATTTTTAAAATATTTTAAATACTCCACAAGCCCATAGAGTTTCTCACAGTCTGGATTTTGCTGGTTGCTTTCTGTGGTGTCATGTAGTATGCATGCTTCTCTGTCCCCTGTATTTCCTGAGCAGAGCTAGTTAGATCTAGAGGCTGACTGGATTCAGGTTTGATTTTTTTTTTTTTTGTAAGAATACTTGATAAGTGATTATGTGTATTTCTGTCAGGTGCCACATTATATCTGATTTTTTTTCTTTTTTAATGTTTGCATTAGGGATTGAAAATCTATCATTCCTTCTTAATTTATTGATGGATACTCCTATTAAGAGAAACTTTCCTTGTCAAGTTAAATAATTTTATACAGGGAATGCA
Source organism: Murina feae (assembly GCA_004026665.1). NCBI lineage: Eukaryota > Metazoa > Chordata > Mammalia > Chiroptera > Vespertilionidae > Murina > Murina feae. The sequence goes on from PVJC01010509.1 coordinate 25,145, forward strand.
GAATAAATTCTTGTTTCTTTCCATTTTTTATTAGTTTTCAGAATAATGAGTTGCTTCCCTGGCAACCTTCAACTATGACAAATGAGTTGTTTTAATGTCATTAGGAGCTCATGGACTTAAATATATTTTTATGCTTCAGTTGTCTTCACACAGTATTCCTTATTGATACTTAAATTGTTTTGTAGGTCAGTGGAAGCCTCTTTAAATTAGTTTTTGAGATTTGGTTTGGTTTTGACATGAACCTAGTAATCATTCAGAATTTTCTTATAATCTAAAGTGATTAAATGCTGCAGGCTCATATTATAAATTCTCTCACTCAGCCCTATGATCTCATTCATGAGCAAATTTGAGCAACTTTTCATATGTCTCAGGTAATTTGCACATCATTCCTATACATTGCTTGTTCATATGTAAAGGGTTTTTTTTCCATATATGGTTGTTGATCTTTTGCTTATTGTTTTTTGGAAATTAGGAATTGTTTTTACCATGTCTAGGCAGGCTATCAAAATACAGTTTCTTGGCCCCAAGCTGAAAGAGAATGTTCCCATAAGAGATCTAAAAATGACTTAATAGTTCAAGGGTACATAAAGGTCATCTAACTAAAGAAGATTTCAATATAGGACTGTTCTAGTAATTCTGCACAGAGGAAACCAAATTTGGCCCAACTCCATCATAAAATTTCCACTATTTGATTAAAATCTAAACTTGTTGCTAGCTTTGAACACTTCAAAAACTTCTTCAACTTTGATGTTTTTCTAGAAAATTCTCAAATTAGTTAAGATCCCTATGCCTTTTTCTCACTCAGTCTGAGATTCCATAAGGCCCAGTGACTCCACACTCAAGTTTATCACTGTTCCCAAAGTAGGACATGCTCTCCAAGATTTATTCAGGCAATAAAACTCTTTAGTCACAGTTTTAAGTTACAGTAAAAGCTTGTTATTTTACAATGAGGAACACACACACAAATGGTTTTATACAAATATATAAAAAATTAAATAGAAATGCTTCTTCCTATGGCCTATTTCATTATCAGCATTCCAAAAATTCAATAAGCATCAATAGGTGACTGAGGTGTGTATCTATCAGAATCCTAGGAAGAAGCAGATGGCACATAGAGCAGATGGCTTATTAAGACAGGTGTGGTCAAGGTCTAGGGGTGGTGATGGGAAGAAGAAGCACCCAAGGAGTCTCAACACAACGTTAAGTATTCTCAATGACTCGCCTGAAATGGCTAGGGGTACTGACTGTGACCAGGACTTGGTGAGGGTTGAAGCCTTTGAAGAGAGACTGGTTGACAGAAGTTAAGGCTTTAGGTAGAGGGCTGTACACTGAACTCTCCTCCTGCCCTCCACTATTCTGCTGGTGCACTCCACCCCTTACCTCATTGGCTGAGACCAAGTGGAAGTTTGAGTTAATGGAACCCTGATATGTGGGCTGAGGAGGGAAGCCTGGGGCCACAGGACAGGTCCAAAGGTAGGTTAAGAGAATGGATCTGGTGGGGCAAATGGAGACTTTCTAGTTCATGGAGTTAGAACTCATGAAATTTTCCCAATGACATGGGAAAGCACAGAGAATTGTTCCTTCCTGAGAAAACTTCTATCCTGTCAGATTTAGAATCCCTCTCCCTGTGACAATGCCCACAAATGTTCATATTCTTCAACTTATCTTTTTTAAGACTTCTGTCAGACCAACCCATTTCTGCTCACATATCTTCCTGTAAACAGATCTCAACACAATAGATTCTTTTCTGCTTTCTAAGTTCATTATATTTCTAAAATTGAGATTGTCCTCTCATTAATCAAGATTGGGCTTGCACTTTCTTAAGGCTGCTCAGCTGCATATCACAAACAGCCTGTTGGGTGATTCCCTGCAGATAGCTATTAGAACTATTTGAATTTTTTCTCATTTTACTCTCATATCTCTGGATCTTACAGGGGAAAGGGGGCTCTTATAGATTCTAATATTCTTCTGATGCTATCTGTCATAGTCTTAAAAACCTTCTTGTCTATAATTAAAAATTTAATTATATATATATATATATATATATATATATATATATATATATACACACACACACACACACACACACACACACACACACACACACACTAGAGGCCCAGTCCACGAATTCATGCACACATGGGGTCCTTTGGTCTGGCTGGCGATTGGGGCTGATTGCCCAGTCCAATCAGAACCAGCGGCTGGGCAGAGGTTCCATGAGAGGTTGAGCATCTGCCCACTGGTGGTCAGTGCGCATCATAGCTGCTGGCCAGCCTGCCTGTTGGCCAGCCATAAAGGTCACTTAGGCTTTTTTTAATAAATGTAGATATACCCATTTTATGAGATAGTTTAGTCAACAAAAGTATTGATTAAATAAAGAATAGGTACTGAACCTGGCAAGCATTGTTCTATTTTAGTGCAATAGAAATAGAAGAATTAACAGTCCCATTGGAAATGTTAATTTCACAATGTCATGTAAAGCTGAATGCAACTTAAAATAATGCAAACCAAGAATTGAAGACATTAATTAGAGAATAGATTTGGAATTGGGAAGAGAAGGTGCATATGTGTATGTGTGTGTAGGGGTGAGGGATTGTATATACAAAAGAAACACACAATTGTATGTATTAGACAACAAAACTGACCTGAAAGACTAAAAGCAATTTGGTAAGACCAGACTGAGTCATTTAGGCTTAATGTTACAGGAGCATATAAGTCCGTGGAGTGAGGAAGCTCAGGAAACCTTTTCTAAAGTTAAAAGTTGTCTGATTATTCATGTCTGGATAATGATTGGAGCCTAATTTATGTTGAGTTAAATGGAAACAGGAAGAAGATGTGGGTCTCTGTTATATCTAACACACAGGTGGTGACAAAAATGAGATAACAGAAAATAACTGCAAGTCCCAAGAAAATAGAAAATAATGGAAAAATTAAGAATTAATGGCAAATTGTGGAGTAAGAAGAATGCCGGTTTAATTTCTGAAATGTTCACCTTTAGGTTTTGATGGTTAATGTAAATGATACTTTTCAGGAGACAACTGATTCTCTTAATGCAAGAGGATAAGTTATCAAGCCCAGAACAGACAAAATAAGGTGGGTAAGGTAAAGTGTTTCTTCTGGGTATATGAACTCCCTAAAGCAAAAACAGAAAGGAATTTTGTAAATATGCTTAGGAGTTACCAACTCTCATGTAATTAGAGAATAACAGTCAGAGAGTTAAGGTCAGGAGAGTAATGTATCATGGAAGTCAGGAGTGGAATGCAATGTCAAATGCCCAGAAGAAAAAATCATTGGTTTCCAAACAACAAACCATAAATATAATGTAAGCTTCAATTTTTGAAGACTGTTCATTCTTTGTTTCCTGTATAACTACAACAGGAAGATTTATTAAATATGTTGCATACACATAAAATAATTAAGTCTGCCCAATAATTACTCAGATGATAAATCAATCATCACAGCTTTCAACATAGATTATGCATTGAAGTATTACATTTAAGCAATTGAATTATCTTGATCCTGATATATTAATACATTTGTATTTTTCTGAATAAATTTGAGAAATGTGATGTTACAGTTTGAGCTTTTCATGTGAGTAATGACCAACAAACGAGAGCTATAACTTTGGATAACTTGTTCTGCTGTGGTAATAATATGGAATGCTTCACGTATTTTAGCTTTTGCTAAGGCAATATTGACTACATTTTATACACGCATGAAAGTGTAATGTGAGTGTCTGTGTGTTAGATCATAAAATGAAATATGTTAGGATTTCTCTGATTGGTAAAAAGATCCTGAAGATAAGCTTGAGATTCCTTTCCTAGTCATTATTCAAAATGAATGCTTGTTTTGCACTCAGCTTTTTGATGTGTATGTTTCTGTGTAAATTTTAAGGAGGAGGGGGGGTTTCTAATAAGGTTTCCCAGAATTATGTTGCCGTAAATAGTAATACAGATGTAAGTGGAATCAAACTGGGAGTGAGATCAAACTTCATTTAAGAACATCAAAGACCTTATCAGGAAGCCAAGTGGTGTTAGATTATTATTCAAACACTAAATAAACTTCCATTGTAAAGTACAGGGCATTGACTGGACTTGCTGTTTCACTGAAAACAGTATGGGAAACTTAATGAATATCACTGAGTTCAACATGAAAAATAGTCTAAATGCAAGACTGGAATAAAACTGGATCTTAGGTTGAATTAAAGACAGATAAGTGTACCCAAACATAAGTTATTCATTTATGGAGTAAACCCAGTTACATGCTTCTGAATTTACTAGCTGGTAAATGTCAATCTCTTCCTAGTCTTAAAAATAGATTTGGAGAAGTTAGACCACAAGCATTTAAGAAGGGAGAGATTCACATACAATACTAGTGTCTCCTTATTTTTTTGCAACTAAAACTATACTTTTAAAATCATAGAATTCTTTGCCTAAAGTCAGGTATTCTATTTTCTAGATATTTATCTTGTATATTACACACTAAAATTAACTTTCCTTTTATATTATGAATTCAAAGATTAAAAAAACATTTTCTATATTTTTAATTGTAGTAGACAAACAATATTAAATTAGTTTCAGGTGTGAAATATAATTATTGGACATTTGCATAACTTACAAAATGATTACCTTGACAAATCTAGTACCCATCTGTCACTATACATATGTATTACAATATTATTGACTATATCCCCTGCTGTATTTCATATCCCTTTGACTATTTTTGTAACTGGCGATCTATATTTCTTAATTTCTTCACCTTTTCTACCCAGTCTCTAACCCCTCTAATTCTCCTCCCATCAAGCAAATACCAGTTTGTTTTCTGTATCTATCAGTTTGTTTCTGTTTTGTTCATCAATTTATTTTGTATTTTAGAATCCACATATAAGTGAAATGATATGGTATTTGCCTTTCTCTGACTTATTTCATTTAGGTCAAACCATGTTGTCAAAACTGTCAGGGTTTCATTCTTTTTTTATGGTGGATAATATGCTGTGTGTGTGTGTGTGTGTGGTCTTGGCTGTAACAAACAATGCTGCAATGCTTACAGGGATGCCTATATCTTTTTTGTTTTTTATTTTATTTTATTTTATTCTATTCTATTTTGCATATATCTTTTTTAATTAGTGTTTTGAATTTCTTTGGCTGAAGACTCAAAAGTGAAATTGCTGGATCATATGGTATTTCTATTTTTAATACTTTGAGAAATATCCAAACTGCGTTCTATAGTGGCTGCACCAATTTACAATCCCACCAAGAGTGCAGGAGGGTTCCTTTTTCTCCACATCCTCGCCAACTCTTGTTTGTTGATTTATTGATGATAGCCACTCTGACAGTTGTGGGGTAATATCTAATTGTAATTTTGATTTGCATTTCCCTGCTGATTAGTGACATTGAGCATCTTTTTCTATGTCAATTGACCATCTGTATGTCGTCTTTGGGGAAATGTCTATTCAGGTCTTCTGACAAAATTTTAATTGGATTGTTTGTGCTTATTGGTGTTAAATTTTATGAGTTCCTTATATATTTTGGATATTAATCCTTTACCAGATATATGATTGGTGAATACATTCTCCCATTTAGTAGATCATCTTTTAATTTTATAGATGCTGTCATTAGCTGTGCAGAAACTTTTTAGTTTGGTGTAGTCCCAATGGCTTAGTGTGTGTGTGTCCCTTGCCTAAGGAGATATATTTTTAAAATATTACTAAGAGCAATGTCAAAGAGATTACCGCCTATGATTTTACTAGTAGTCTTATGGTTTCTGTTCTTACATTTAAGTCACTAATCCATTTTGAGTTTATTTTTTATATGATGTAAAAAAGTGATCTAGTTTCACTTTTCTGCATGTGCCTGTCCAGTTTTCCAGCATTATTTATTGAAGAGACTGTCTTGAGCCCATCATATATTCTTGTCTCCTTTGTCATAGATTAATTGATCTTATAGGCATGTTTCTTTTTCTGGGTTCTTTATTCTGTTCCACTGATCCATATGTCTGTTTTCAAGCCATGCTGTCTTGATTACTATATAGCCTTGTAGTATAGTTTGATATCAGGTAGTGTGACACCTCCAACTGTGTTTTTCTTTTGTGGTTTCATGTCACAAGATTGCTTGTTCTATTTCTCTGAAAAATTCCATTATGTTTTATAGAAATTGCATTGGATTAATATATTGTTTTTGGTAGTATGAACATTTAATGCTGTTAATTTTTCATATCCATGAGCACAGTATATCTTCCCATTAATTTGTATCTTCTTCAATTTCTTCCCTCAATGTCTGATAGTTTTTAAGTACAGGTCTTTTACTTCCTTAGTTAAATTTATTCCTAGATATTTTACTTTACTAATATGTTTTTAATGATTTAAGAGAGGAAGGGAGAGGGAGAGAGAGATAGAAACATTAGTGAGGAGAATCATCAATCAGCTGCCTCCTGCGTGCCTCCTACTGGGGATTGAGTTGCAGTGTGCATGTGCTCTGACCTGGAATGGAACCATGACCTCCTGGAATGGAACCATGACCTCCTTGATGCCCAACTACTGAGCTACACTAGCTTTGCTAGATATTTTATGTTTTTGATGTAATTGTAAGAGTGACTTTTTTTTTATTTTTCACTCTGATAATCAAATTCAATCTACTTCTGAATGTTAATTTTTTATTCTGATACTTTACTAAATTTATATATTAGTTTTAGTTGTTTTTTTCATGGGTTCTTTAGGTTTCTGCATATACAGTATCATGTCATCTACAAATGTTTATTTTACCTCTTTTCAATTTTAGTGCATTTTATTTATTTATTTTGTTTCATTACGATGGCAATGACTTCCAATATTAAATTGGATAAAAGTGGTAAAGTGGATATACTTGTCTTGTTACTGATCCTAAAGAATATTTTAGCTTTTCACCAATTAGTATTATGTTAGCTGTGGTTTTTTCATGTATGCATGGTCTTCATCATATTTTCAATATTTTCTTCTTTAAAAAGTCCCTTTAACATTTCTTATAATACTAATTTAGTGGTGCTAAACTCCTTTAACCTTTTTTTTTTTCTGGGAAGCTTTTTATCTCTACTTCCATTGTAGATAGTACCCTCACTGGGTAAAGCAATCTTGGTTGTAAGTCTTTCCCTTTCATCACTTTGAATATTTTGTGCCAATCTTTTCTGGACTTCAAAATTTCTGCTGAGAAATAAGCTAATAGTTTTATGGAAGTTCTAATATGTAACTATTTTTCTCTTACTAATTTGAAGATTTTCTTGCTGTCTTTACCCTTTAGTCTTTTAATTATGATGTGTCTTGGTGTGGGCCTCTTTGTGCTTCCTATATTTGTATGCCTATTTTCTTCACCATGTTAAATAAAGTTTCTGTCATTATTTCTTTGTTTTTAGTCCCTTACTTTCTTTTCTCCTTCTATTAACCCGATGATTCAAATGTTGGTGTGCTTAATGTTGTCCCAGAGGTCCCTTTAGCTATTCTTTTGGAGGGGATTTATTTTTCTTTTTGCTGTTCCATTGGGTGTTTTTTATGTCCTAGTCTTTCATATTGCTGACTTGACCCTCTGCTTTATATAATCTGTTGTTGATTCCCTCTAATTCTTAATTTCACTTTTTTGTATTTTTCATTTATGACTGAATTTTTCATAAATGAAAAATATAAAAAGTGAAATTAATGTTAAGGTTCTTTTTAATGTTTTGTATCTTCATTTTTATGTTTTCTATCTTTCTGTTGACATTCTCTCTAAGTTAATCTACTCTTCCTCTAAGTTTATTGACCACCCTATGACCAGTGTTTTGAACTCTGGATTTGGTAGATTGCTTGTCTCCATTTTATTTAGTTCTTTTTCTGGAATTTTGTCCTGTTCTTTCATTTGGGACATTTCTTTGTCTCTGCATTTTGGCTTAAAGTCTGTGTTTCTATGTGTTATATAGAGATGCTATGTCTTCTGGTGTTGGCAGGTGGCTTTATGTAGTAGGTAACCAGTGGGGTATAGTTGTAAGTCTTCCTGGTCACCTGAGCTAAATGCACTAGGAATGCCCCTTGTGTAGGTTATGTGTGTCTGCCTGTTGTAGTTGAGCCATGATTGATGTTGGCACGTCAGAAGGTAGAACTGATCCTCAAATTGACTGGCTACACAGGCCTGCTATGACTACAGCTGGTGAGCTGCTGAGTGGGGGCTGATCCCACAGAGTGATTGTCATTTTAAAAGTGCTCAGCGTCAGCAGAGTTTACTCTTGTTTGTGGAGCTGTTTGGGTGGTGCTCTGGTGTTGTCTGAAGCTCGCCATCAGGTGTTAATGGTTCTGGAGACTTTTAGGTAGGGCTCTAGTGCAGTTCAAGGTCAGCCACAACTTATGTCTATCCTGGAACCATTCTGTAGGAGCTACAAAATGGTTGGTTGCCACTTTTGCTAAGCTTGGAAGTGCTTGAGATAGGCTATTTGGCAATCAAAGGTTGGATGCCATTACTGTCGGGCTTGAGACCCATAGTGGGCACTATGATATAAGCTGCCACTGTGCTAGTTTTGTGGCTACTTAGTGGAAGTTATATTTTAAGCTAAGATTGGCTGTTGCTTATGAAATAGTTGGGGCTTTCTAATGGGAGTTATAATGCAAGTTAAGACTAGTTTCCACTTCTGCCAGGCCTGGGGAAGCTTAGCAAGAGGTACAAGGCACAAGAAGGCTAGCTGTGGCTTGTTTAGGGGTTGTGGACCTTTGAAAAAATTTAGGAAAGTCTTCAGCATGAGCCAAGGCAAACTACTTGTGTAGAGAGGCCACTGGAAGAGGTTGGGTGTTGTATCAGGGAATCACCAGGGTGGGGCTAACAGTGTCACAAGGTAATGAAGAACTAAGATTTAGTGCCCACTTGCCAGATGGGTAAGAGGAGGGCTCAATAAAGAAATGGTTATTTCTCCTTGGCTATGTGGTTCAGCTGATTAGATCATTATCCTGTGCACCAAATTGTCATGGGTTCAATTACTGGTCAGGGCACATACCCAGGATGTTAGTTCCATTGCTGGATGGAGTGGCAACTAATTAATGTTTCTCTCACATTGATAGGACCCCCCCCATCAATAAAAAACATATTCTTAGATGAGGATGAGAGAGAGAGAGAGAAAGAGAGAGAGAGAAAAGAAGAAGAAGAAGAAGAAGAAGAAGAAGAAGAAGAAGAAGAAGAAGAAGAAGAAGAAACTGTCTTTCTTGCCAGCATTTCTATCCCCAAAGAGAGCTGTCCCTCTAACCCTCACCCTGAAGTTAGTTAATTTAGTTATTCCCTATATGTTTCTGTTGCTTTTTCAGTTGTTGCCTCTGCACTAGAGCTCAGAGTGAGTTTATGAGTGATTGAGTCTGTTTGTGGTCCCTTTAATATAGCCTACTGTTTCACTTTGACATAATCCCAGCTGTTTTTCATGGCCAGATATTAAGAGGACTCCTTTTCCAGGCCCTGGGTCCCTGGGTTGAGGAGTCTAGTGAGTGGCTGGGAGCTCTTGCTTCCTCAGAAAGCACCTCTGCAGTTGATATATCCATTTTAATTCTTAATTATCACACTATGAATGTATGAGCTGCTAATTCTACATTGAACCTTTCTTACCTGTTTCAACATGACTTCTTCTTTACATCCTTATTCAGAGGACTTCTGTTCAGCTTGTCTTTAGGTGGTTCCCAATGATGGTTGTTGAATAATTTGGTTGTAATTTTGATGTGGTCATGGGGAAAGCAAGAACAGCATTTACATACTTCATCATTTTGACCATTAATCAAATTATATTTAAAAGCAAACAAATTTGCCATATGGAAGACTAAAAGGAAAGATTAATTTTCATCTTTAAAAGAACTGTGTATTTGAAATCTTCAAAAGTAAAAGTTGGTTCCTAATACTCTAGATTCTTACTTATTGCTATTTTCCATTTTTATCTGTGCTCTCCTGTCCATAATGAAAGTAGCAATTTTTATTTATAACGCTAAAGTGATGTCTTGCCATAGATAATGAGCACTGATATGGCTATTCTGTAAAGCAAGTTGGTAGTATATGAAGGGCCTTAAAAATATTAATTCTCACCCTGATCAGTTTGGCTCAGTGGATAGCTTCAGCCTGTGGACTCAAGGGTCCCAGATTGGATTCCGGTCAAGAGCATGTACCTTGGTTGTGGGAGCATCCCCAGTAGGGGGTGTGCAGGAGGCAGCTGTCAATGTTTCTCTCTCATCAATGTTTCTAACTCTCTATCCCTCTCCCTTCCTCTCTGTAAAAAATCAATAAAAAATATATATATATTAAATATTAATCCTCCTTGACTTGGAAATTCTAATTCTGATTCATAGTTCTAAGAAATAATCCTAAATATGCAAAATGATTTATGTGCAGAAGTTTATTGCAGCTCTAAAAACTCCAGAAGTTAAAAAAATGGTTAATAATAGCATAATTAAGAAAACTGTGATACACAGACTTGATGGAATCGTTATTAGTCAGGAAATACTATGGGTTTGAATATCAGGCATTAGCTTGGAATTTTTGATGATGTAATAATTTTAAATGAAAAAAGCAATATAAACCAGCATTAAAATGGTGTTTCAATATGTTTCTTGAGTAAATGAATGAATTGGTGAATGAATGAATTGCAGACATATTCAGTTTATTATTTTTCTTCTAGGCCCTTCTTACATCAGTAGTTAAAATACATAAGCACTAATTTTTTTAAGCCACTTGGGCACAATCACCAAAATGAGATTTACATTAAAAAAAGAAAAAATAGTCAATTACATTATATTTGTTCAATCTCTAATAAAGTTTTGGAATTATTTTTCATTGCTCCAATAAAATCTTAAAACATTTGTACACACTCTATAACCAATAAAGAGAAAGTTCATAAATGGCAGAAATACAAAAGTAAAATTTTAAATTTTTAATTATATATTAATTTATATGTACAACATAATGATTTGATGTTTTTATATATTGCAAAATTATTAACACAATAAGTCATATGCCACCATACATTTATATTTTTTCTTGGAATGAGAATTTTAAGATGTACTTACTCTCTTAGCAACTTTCAAAAGTCAATACGTTATTAACTATAGTCCCCATGCTGTAGGCCTGGGAAGAAGACCCCCAAACCCCTACGACCACCAGCTCCGCCCTTCCCAGGTCCCTGTGATTGCTGGCTCTGCAGAGACTACAGGCCTGGGAAGGGGCAGAATTGGCAATTGCAGGGATTTGAGAAGGTGTGGAGCTGGCAATCACAGGAGTTTGGGGGTCTTCTGCCCAGGTCTGCAGCCTTGGCCAGAGGCTGAAATCCTGAGCAGGGGCCCAGCCAATAATCACAGGGACCTGGGCAGGGGTGGAGTTGGCGATCACAGGTGCCTGGGCCCCAAGGAGCCAGTGATCAGAGGGGCCTATGGGTCCCCTGCCCAGGCCTGCAGTCTTGGCCAAAGGCTGCAGTGGGGCAAGGGTGGAGTCGGCGATGGCAGAGGCAAAGGCGGTGACCGCAGGGGCCTGAGCTTCATGAGGCCAGCGATTAGAGGGGCATGGGTCTGGGCGTGGGAGGAGCTGGCAATCAGAGGGGGCAGGATCAGAGCCAGTGATCGCAGGGGCCTGGGCTTTGTGAAGCCAGCAATTGGAGCTGCTTTGGGGTCTTCTGCCCAGGCCTGCAGCCTCGGGAAGAGACTGCAGGCCTGGGCAGGGGCAGAGATGGCAGTCACAGGGACCTAGGCAGGGGTGGAGCTGGTTATCACAGGGGTTTGGGGGTCCCCTGCCTGCATCCTAGGCCAGAGGCTATAGGCCTGGGTAGGGGTGGAGCTGGGACTGGAGGGGCAGGGGCAGAGCCTGCAATCAGAGTGAACTACAAAGGAAACACCTTTTCTTACTGCTCATTGGCTAAGCTCTCTGTATGCCATTGGTAATATTCTTAGTAACTTGGATAATAAGGATCCCTAAAGGTGATCTAGAGTTTTTCCACCATACTCCTGGAGAAAAAAAAATGAAAGTCCACTGCTGGAGAGCTAAGAAATATCGTATCCTGCCCTGCCGGTTTGGCTCAGTGCATAATGCCTCAGCCTGCTGACTGCAGGGTCTGGGTTCAATGCTGACCAAGGGCATCTACCTAGGTTGCAGGATCCTCCCTGGCTGGGGCCCAGGTCAGGACTCATGCAAGAGGCAACCAATCGAAGTATTCTTCTCACTTTGATGTTTCTCTCTGTCTTTCCCTTCTCTTCCACATTCTCTAAAAATCAATGGAAACATATCCTCAGATGTGGATAAAAAAATAAAATAAAAAGAAATGTTATATCCTATGAAAGACACATCTTGAAAATGCCTAAAGAAAGTTGTCATTTTTTCATGGTGAAGGGACTGGAGTCCGTGTTGATGAAAACACCTTGGTGGCTGCCCCTGACTAATGACTGAACAGCAGGACGACCGCACTAAGACATGCACTGATGCCAGGCCAGCCAAGGCAGTTGTGATGAGATTGATTGGGGGGCCCTGCCATTGCCCCACAATTACCCTGCAGAGGGAGGCCCAGGCCATCAGCTGGCGGGACAATCAATGAGGGGTGTCAGCTATTGCCCCAAAGAGGGAGGCTCAGGATACTCAGCCAGTGGTGCTGTGTTGGATGGGCGGAGCCTCCCTATGCAGAGCAGTTGATTGCAGAGCCCTGTGATTGATCACCCCTCAGAGGGAGGCTCAGGCTACCTCACAGAGGGAGGCCCAGGTAACTGGCCAGGGAAGCTGTGGTGGGTGTGCAGGGCCAACCAGCAATCATTCCGCAGACGGAGGCCCAGGCCAGCCAAGCAACCATAGCGCCGCACAGATGGCAAGCATTGGCAGCGGTGAGGGCTTGTCCAGCTGCTGGCATCAGGGGGAAGGAAAGCTCCGATAGGCCCTGATCACTTGCCAGGTGTAGGAACCCTATCTGAGGGGTCCCAGATTGCAAGAGGGACAGATCGGGGTTGGGGACACCCCTCACCCCATGCATGAATTTCGTGCACCAGGCCTCTAGTATTGAATAAAAGTGGCAAGAGTGGGTATACTTTTTTGTTTCTAAACTTAGATGAAAATGTTTCAGCTTTTAACCATTGAGTATGATGTTAGCTAAGTGTTATATGGCTTTTATTATGTTGACATAAGTTTCCTCTGTACTCTCTTTATTGAAAGTATTTATCATAAATGGATGTAAAATTCTATCCAATGCTTTTTCTGCATCTACTGAGATAATCATGATTTGTATCCTTTATTTTGTTAATGTGATATGCCACAGTGATTGATATGTTGATGTTTACCCATCCTTGCATCCTTGGAGTAAATCCCAGTTGTTCATAGTATATGACCTTTTTAATGTATTATTTAATTTAGTTTGCTAATATTGAATTAAGAATTTTTCCATTTATGTTCATCAGGGATATTGGCCTATAATTTTATTTTCTTGTGGTGTTCTTGTTTTATTTTGGTACCCAGGTAATTCTTGCCTTATAAACTGACTTTGGAATTGTTACCACATCTTTTATTTTTTTGAAACATTTGAGAAGAATTGATATCAACTCATCAGGAAGCCATATGGTCCTGGACTTCTGTTTTTTGGGACGTTTTGATTATTGATTCAGTCTCCATACTAGTAATTGTTCTGTTCATAATTTTTATTCCTTCATGATTTACTCTTGGTAGATTATATGTTTCTAGGAATTTTTCCTTTTTTTTTCTAATTGTTCAATATGGTGGCATAATTGTTTCTATTTCTGTGTTATTTTCTGACTAGAGGCCCGGTGCACAAAATTCGTGCAAGAGTGGGTCTTCCTTCCCCTGGTTGCCAGTACCGGCTTCTCTCTGGCACCCGGGACTCAGGCTTTCCTCCCTCTGGCCACTAGCAGGCAACCAGGACCTGGGCTTCCCCCATAGCCCTGGCTTCATCCAGAAGGACATCTGGTCTAATTAGCATATTATGCTTTTATTATTATAGATTTTATTTATTGGAGTTTTCTTTTTCTCTTTCTTGGTGAGTCTAACTAAATTTTTCCAACTTTTTGTATCATTTAAAAAAGCCAGCTCTTCCTTTTATTGTCATTTAGTCTCTTACATATTACAACTCTGATTTTTATTTCCTTCTGTGTACTAACTTTGGGATTTTTTGTGACTTCTTTTTCTCATTTAGGTGTTGGAAAAAAATCTCTAATAACCTAATTTATTTCTTGATGTAGGCATTTATTTCTGTGAACTTCCTTTTTTAGAACTGCTTTTGCCACATCCCACAAACTTTGGTATGTTCTACTTTCATTTTTCATTTGTTTTAAGACATTTGTATTTCCTTTTTGAGTTCTTTATTGAACCATTGGTTGCTCAGTAACATGTTATTTAATCTCCACATCTTTCTGAATTTTCCACTTTTCTTATTAAAATTAATTACAAATGTCATACAATTGTGTTTATAAAATGTTTGATATAATTTCAATTTTCTTAAATTTACTAACACTTGTTTTGTGACCTAATGTATAATCTCTTTTGAAGAATGTTCATGTGCACTCAAGGAGAATATGTAATATGCTTTTCAGTGGAATGTTCTGTATATATATCTGTTAGATTCATTTGAATATAAGGTAATATCAAGGCAAATGTTCCCATATTGATTTTCTGTCCACATGATCTATCAATTGGTAAAAGTGGAATATTATAGTCTCTTATAATACTTGTATGCTATTCCTCTCTTTAGGCTCATCAATATTTGCTTTATATAATTAGGTGCTCCTATATTATATACATAAATATTTACAATATTAAATCCTCTTATTGGATTGACCCCTTTATGATTATGTAATTATCTTCTCTGTCTTTTACTATAGTCTATGTTTTAAAATTCTATTTTATCTGATGTAAGTACAGCAACTCCAGTTTTCTTTGGTTTTATTGTGTATGTAATATTTTTCCCCATACTTTCCCTTCATTTTCTGTGCGTCCTTACATCTGAAATGAGTATTTTTAGGCAGTTTTTCTTTCCCAGTTATGCCACACTATGTATTTTGATTAAAAAATTTACTTCATTTACATTTAAAGTAATTATTGTATTTGTGCCCTAACTGGTTTGGCTCAGTGGATAGGGGGTTGGCTTGCGGACTCAAGGGTCCCAGGTTCGATTCCAGTCAGGGGCATGTACCTTGGTTATGGGTGCATTCCCAGTGGGGAGTGTGCAGGAGGCAGCTGATCAATGTTTCTCTCTTGTTGATGTTTTGAACTCTCTATCCCCCTCCTTTTCTCTCCATAAAAAATCAAATATATATTTTTTTAAATTAAAGTAATTATTGTCATTGTACTTGTTGCCATTTTGTTCATTGTTTTCTGGTTGTTGTTTTTCTGTTTGTATGTTACTCTGTTTCTTTTTCTCTTACTCTCTTTTAGTTTAATGGCTTTCTTTAATAGTATTCCTTTCCCTTTATTTTTTATATATTTATTATAAATTTTTGCTTTGGTTACCATAAACATTAGTTATATCAACTTATAACAGTTTATTTATATGTTGATAACAAATTTGAATGTATTCTATAGCTCTAATTTTTATTCTCCCTTCCTCAATGTTTTATGTTTTTAATGTTATATTTTACATATTTTTATCTTGTGTATACCTTAACTAATTATCCTATAGTTATTTGTACTACTTTTATCTTTTAAACTTTTATCATTGATTAATCCAATACATTAACTATATGTTTACCTTCACCAGTTATGTTTATACTTTCATAGATAGTTTTATTGCTCAAAAATGAAAATGAAAAGTAACCTTACTTTTCATGTTAAAAAAGTCCCTTCTGCCCTGACCAGTTTGGCTCGCTGAATAGAGCATCGGTCTGTGGACTCAAGGGCCCCAGGTTTGATTCCGGTCAAGGGCATGTGCCTTGGTTGCGGGCACATCCCCAGTATGGGTGTGCAAGAGACAGCTGATCGATGTTTCTCTCTCATTGATGTTTCTATCTCTCTATCCCTCTCCCTTCCTCTCTGTAAAAAATCAATAAAATATATTTTTAAAAAAAGAAGTCCCTTTAATATTTCCTAGAAGACCAGCTTGGATCTAATGAACTCCTTAGTTCTTGTCAGGAAAAGTCGTATCTTCTTCAATTCTGAATGACAACCTTGATGGTTAAAAAAAGTCTTGGTTGAACATTTTCTCTTTAAGTACATAAAATATATTGTGACAATCTCTTCTGGTTTGCAAGTTTCTGCTGAAATATCTGCCTATCATCTTATCATGGTTCCCTTTTACATAACAAGTTGTCTTCTCTTGCTTTTTAAGATTCTCTTCTTGTCTTTAACCTTTGACTTTTTCAAATATAATGGTTCTTGGTGTGGGTCTGTTTGGGGAGATATTTTAGAACTCTCTAGCCTTCCTAGATCTGGATGTCTATTTTCTTTCCTAGCTTAAGAAAATTTTCAGCCATTATTTCTTCATATAAATTATATGCCTCTTCTTCTCTCTGTCTCCTTCTTCTAGGACCTCTGTAATATAAATGTTGGTCTGCTTGATTTTTGTCCCATAAATCCTTTATGGTATTTTCATTTTTTTAGTTCATTTTCTTTTCACTGCTCTGCGTGATTTCCACTATCCTGTCTTCACATTCACTATTTATTTCTGCCTCATCTAGTCTGCTCTTAAACCCCTCTAATGCATATCAGTTATCATATTCTTCAGCTCTTTGACTTCTATTTGGTACTTTCATATATTTTATCTCTTTAAGTTATTACTGTGTTCATTCTCCTGAGTTTAATAAGCATCATTATGACTATTATTTTGAACTCTTTACTTGGGAAATCATCTTTACTTGGGAAATCACGTATCTCCATTTCATTAAGGATTTTTTAATGAGTTTTTATCTTATTCTTTTGTTTGGAACATATTCATTTGTTTCTTCATTTCCTTTGACTCTCTATGTTGGTTTTATAATTTAGATATGACAACTACCTTTCCCAGGCATGAAGGAGGGCAGGGTTGAATGATAAGATTTATCCCCTATTTTATGGGTAACTCGTCAACCTTTGTGATTGTCTACCCAGTGTATTTTATTTTTAATGGCTGTAGTAGTTGAGGGTGTGCCAAGACTATCAGTGTCCTAAAGAAGAGGATCTCAGTCAGAATCATGCTGACTGAAAGCCAGACCTACAGGCAGTAACTTTTAAGGTATGAAAATATATACAGTTCTGTGGGACAGCAAGCATAAGCCCTGTTGGCCAACAGAGCCAGATGAGCTGGGTGGCATTCACAAAAGCCAGGTGCCAAAGGAGGATATATGCTTCTTTCTGGAAGGTACCAGCAATTTGGAGCTAAGCAGGAGAGCACAAAGATGGTGCCTTTCAGCCTCTGTCCCCAAAGAGTACCCCAGAAGGCTCTAGATGTGCCTCCTCCCCAGGAAAATGCTTAAACAAGCCTCTTTTACACAAATACTGGGCACTACTCATTTGGTTGCCCATGTGCAGGTCATTGGGTAAGGTGGGTCCACATGTTCAAGCCCTTTAAAATCTGTTTTCAGTTTGCTATAACCTTGTGGGTCTCATGGACACAAGCCCCATTGGCTTTTGGGGCTAGGAGGTTGGGAGCTCATCGCTGAAGTGCAGGTCTTAACAGTTATGGTGCCTTTGCTCCTCAAGGAGAAGCTCCGGGTTATAGTTCCCTCTCTGCTGGTTGAGAGAAATTGTGCCAAGGGTGTGTGTTCTGGTGAGACTGCCTCAGCCTTCCCTGCTATTCCATGTGGGTTTTTTCTCACTTTCCTGATGTGTAGGAGTCATTCAACTAGTTATTAGAAAATTTTCAGAGGAAAGTATGTCATATGCAGCTGTAGGTTAGTGTTCATGGGAGGAAGTGAGTTCAGTGTGTTCCTATGTCACCATCATGAACCAGAACCCTATTAATAAAGATATGTTTTTAATTTCCAAAGTATTTTAAAAATGTCTCTTATACACATATTACCTGTTATATAGTCATTTAGTAAAATAATTGTCTTTATATCTAAAACCTAGTGGTAAAAATAAAATATTTCCATCACAGTCATTGAAACCTCACAACTAAACTATGAGGTCTCTAAACACTAGGGATGTTAGGCTCGTAGAGGTCATTAGCATAACAGGTAAGTGTCCCTTTACAAACAGTCTCCATCACTGATTACACTCTCATTGACATTTTGTCTTCAGTTGTCTGTTAAAAGCTGTGATACTCGCTAGATGATCCTTGTATTGGCCTGTTGTGAATAACACCTTGTCTAACTAATTCTCACTCTTCTGTGAGAAACATGAACACATTGGAAAACCATCATGTAGTTATTCTAGGGATTCAAATAATGCCTGAATATTCTGATCCTTTCAATATCGTATCTGAATAGAAATTAATGTACTTTATTAATAGTCATTTTGGCTTTTTGCATATTAAAAATTCTAATCTTAAAA
>PVJC01010510.1:0-43573 GCA_004026665.1 Murina feae
AGGGGGTCAGTGGCCTGCTTGGTGGACTTCCCAGGCCCCTTGCAGGGCACCAGGAAGTGAGAAAGCCAGGCGACGGGCTAGGGAGTGGGAAAGTGGCGGCAGGGGGGGTCTTGGCCTGCTTGGCGGCTGCCCAGGCCCTTTGCGGGGCACCGGGGAGCAGGAAAGCAAGGCTGCAGGGGCTGGGGTCCTGCTTGGCAGCTCCCCAGACCCCTTGGGGGCACCGGGAAGTGGGAAAGGAAGGCAGCAGGGGACGGGTGAGTGGAAAAGAGTTGGCGGCCTGCTTGGCGGCTTCCCAGGTCCCTTCCAGGAATCAGGGAGCAGGAAAAGGCTGGCCTGACCACGAGGCAGGGTTTTCCCTGCTTTCTGGTGGCTGGAGGAAGATGGGCAGTAGGCAAGCTTGGCAGGCAGGCAGCACCCAGCCCTGGCCACAGCTCAAAAAAGAGAACAACATGCAGGGGAGGGCAGAGTCTGAGAGATCAACATAGAGGGGGTGCCTGCTCCAAGCCTTGACGGTGTGCCTGGGGGCATGTCCCCAGCAAGTAGACACACACAGGAGGACTGCTCCGAGCCTCAGATGCAGCTGGGGGCAGGTCCCCAGTGGCCACACGCACACACGCACACACACACACACACAAAAGGTGCCTGGCAGACTGGGGCCATTATAGGACATCCACTGAGGGGTCCCTGACTGTGAGAGGGCACAGGCCGGGCTGAGGGACTCCCTCCACCCTGAGTGCACAAATTTTTGTGCACCAGGCCCCTAGTAGAAATGATAAAAAGCATATTTATTTATCTACTAGGAGCCCAGCATGCAATTTAAAATCATGCAGCACCACCCACCCTCGAGTAGCTGGTCCAGTCCTGCCTTGCTCCCTGGACCCCGCAGCAACCAAAACCACTGCCAGTCTGGCCCTGCCTCCCTCTCTGGCCCTTGAAGCAGCCCGGTCACTGCTAATCAGGCCCTCCCCCAGCACAGGCACAAAAAGGCCCCTGCTGCCCTGCCCCCAATGGTCTGCATGCAACCTCCTCCTGTCTAGTTGACCTGTTACAGTGTCCCAGTTAATTAGCATATTTCTCTATTTTTTATATATCTAATCTAATAAAAGAGTAATATGCAAATTGGTGCCACTCTGCTACACCTAAGCCAAGTCCACCAGCCAATCAGAGTGACTATATAGAAATTAACCCAGCCAAGATGGTGCTGGAACAGGATAGCTTGGCTCAGTGATGCAGAAAGCTAAGGTTCCCACCTGCCTCCACTCAAGGCAACAAAGTTTCAATTATAGAAGATAAATAAACCCCAGATACCTGCTTATAGCCAGCTTGGCCTCAAGGAAGCACTGGGAGCCTGGATTGTCAGGGGCAACCTGGTGGGGGGCAGACCTGGGGGGGCAGGCCTGCAAGGGAGGGCAATTGGTGGAGATCAGGCCTGCAGTTGAGGGCAGTTTGGGGAGGGGGGACCAGGCCTGCAAGGGAAGGCTGCTGGGGTAGACTGGGCCTGCAGGGAAAGGTAGTTGGGGGGACCAGCCTGCAGGGAAGAGCAATTGTGGGAGACCAGGCCAGCAGGGCAGGGCAGTTAGGGGCAATCAGGCCAGCAGGGGAGCAGTTAGGCATTGATCAGGTTGGCACGGGAGTTGTTAGGGGGTGATCAGGCTGGCAGGTAAAAGTAGTTGGGGCAATCAGAAAGGCAGGCAGGCGAGCGGTTGGGAGCCAGCATATTGGAGAGAGTGAAGGCTGGGCTCAAGGACACCCTCCCCCATGCACGAATTTCATACACTGGAGCTCTAGTATGAGTATAACATAATAGCACACAATTCCCATTTATATACATAATTTATATAGCTATGTGCACAAAGTTGGTGCTTCAGGGGCTAACATCTAGCCCAGAGAGGGTGCCTGGTTCTATTTCCTCCTGCTTAGTGAAGGGAATATGCTAGAGAGCTTTGCAAAGGAATTCCATATGTGTTTTGACCCTTAGAGGACTTTAGAGTCAGACAGAGCAGCTTCTCCTGGAAATGGGGCTTCAGTAATTTACTTTCTGTACAACGATGTGTAAAATGAATTCGCATATGGCAGAGGCTAGCCGTTCCAGGTGATTTTCTCTGTCTCCTCTTCTCCCCCAGCTCCGTAGGAAAGATCCTGCTTCCCTAGACCAGTCTTTGGGCTTTTGTGAGGAACCACCAAGTACATATGGTGAAGGGGAAGGGCAGGTGCTAAGAAGCTGGTTGTGTGGACGTTACAGGTGCTATAACTCATGGGTGCAGGGTCAGGAAGGTGAAATGGGAAAGAACAGGGTGATTGGATGCTGACACTCTGTATCCGCTGGCTGCCTGGGAAAAAGAATAATGGACATAATTAGTCAGCTCTGGAGCACCTTTGAGGACACAGCTTGATAACATAGCAACAGGACACTGATGGTGCTAATAGATGCCTGGCCCTGAGTAGGGCGTTCCGCATATGTGAGATTCCTTCTCCATGGCCTTTCCTCTGAGATGGAAAGGAAACACAGGTGGGCTATCACAAGCTAGGAGATAGAGCCACTGTGAATTGCCTGCTTCCCATGATGCTGAGAGATAATTTTTTGGGGGGTGTCTGAGAGGAATATTGGGGTGAGGATACCAAAAATATACAGCCAGGCTGGTGTGGCTCAGTGGTTGAACATCAACCCATGAACCAACAGATCTCCGGTTAATCCCTGGTCAGGGCACATGCCCTAAGTTTCAGGCTCCATCCCCAGTAGGGGTCATTCCGGAGGCAGCCCATGATGATTTTTCTCTCTTTAGATGTTTCTATCTCTCTAATCTTCTCCTTTCCTCTCGCTCTAAAAATCAATTAAAAAAAACATATGTTCACTTTTTCAAAAAATAGAGAGATGGAAGTTGCAATAGCAGCCCCAGAAACTGGAAGAAACTGCTGACCAGCATCAAGGGAAGAGGTGACAGTGGGGCTGCAATGAGCTGAGCTGTGAGTAAAGTGGCTGATGCTGCTCCATCCCTCTTGTGCCTCTGGGTTTTCCTTGTTTTGAGGGGTGCATGGGCAGCACCACAGGAACACGGTGCTGGTTTGTGTCTGTGCTGTTCATTGTGGCCGTGTCTCCGTCACTGTACAGAAGGTTTCTTCTTAGTGAGATGACAAGGGAGTAAAGTGGAGAGCTAAGAATTGAATGAGCAGGACCCAGTGCTGCGCACGCACAGGATGCTAACTGGAGGCAGGGATTCCATGGGAAAGTGACAGCTTTTCCCTCCAGGTTTGGAGAGGAGCAGGAAGCCCCACAAAGCCTCCTTTAAAAAATACCTTTTTATTGATTTCAGAGAGGAAGGGAGAGTGAGAGAGGGATGGAAACATTAATGATGAGAAAGAATTATTGATTGGCTGCTGCCTGCACTCCCCACACTGGGGATCGAGCCCGGACATGTGCCCTGACCAGGAATGAAACCATGACCTCCTGGTTCATAGGTCTACACTCAACCACTGCGCCGTGCCAGCCGGGGCCCACAAAGCTCTTTTATGGGCTGGCACCCGGTGTGTTTCAAGAGCTCCTGTCCTGGGTTCAGGTGCCTAGAAGAGATGCCTGGGAAAGTGGCACAGCCAGTGCCCTGCTGAGACCCCCGGGGTGAGGTTACAGAACAAATAAGCAGAGGAAATAAGAGATGAGCTCTCATTAGGAGGATGCCCAGCAAGCCCCAGCAGAGGCGGACATGCCTCCCCCAGGCACTGTGGGCAGAAGGCCACAGGGCTTTTCCTGAATCCCTCTCCTCAGCCGACTCCAATTGGGGAATTCTGAGACTGGTGACCCACATGCTTAGAATGGATTTTTCTATTTCTGCCACTGCCTCTGCTGCCACGGACAGTTTCTAGCATTCTCTATTCTTTTTACATCTCTTGCTGCTTGGATGGAGACAAAAAAACGTAATACACCAGGCTGAGGGTGTTCAAAAGGAGGGCACCAGAAGAACCAGAACAAGAAAGAAACAACATATTTTTGCAGTGTGTTATCTTTTCTCTGCCAACCTATGGCACTTGGGAGTGTGGCTGGTGAAGGGGAGGAGATAGGGGATTTATTTACTATAAATTAAAATGATGGTGACGTATGATTATTTCAGTGATCTTTAACAGATTAGCCTGCTTCTTGCCCTGCAGTATCAGCTGTAGAAGTTTTGTATATGGGACAAATATACAAGGATACACACACACATACACACACACACACACTGTGGAGGCTTTTCTTTCATGGCAGCAACTTTTAATATGCACTAGAGCTGATTTAAAGAGGAATGCTAACACTTGACAATGAAGATGAGAATAGATGGAGGGAATGGAACACTGAGACATTCTCTGATGACGCGGATGGTGTGTCAAGGTGATTTTTCAGTGGGACCAGCGCTTGTCTGGCCAACACACTACATCAGGGCTTCACTTCCTTCAGCTGATGTAGGTCAACCCCTGTGTCAGAGCAACCAGGGCCAGAGGGAATCCCAGCATCATTCTGGTGGTCCAGGGCAGCTGCTGTGCATTGGGAGCCATCTAGAAATTAAATATGCAAGGAGACAAACACAGAACCAGAAGGACTCCACTTAGAATTTGCCATTTTTTGTCCCGACCCTCAGTATCTAGCGTGATTTCTGGCCAAAATTATGCGCTGAAGATATGGTTTCTCCAGTAAGTGAGTAAATAGGTAAGCATATTTTTTGGATGTTCTTATCTTTTACTTTTTATTTAGTCCTGTTTGTCTGTTATAGATGCAAATGTCTGCACAAGGTTTTCTTTGTGTACTTCATCTTTATGTCGCTTAGGGCATAACCAAAAAGACCCTACTGTGGTTATAAATCTCTTCATCTGGGTTCTCAACACAAACGTTATTATTTAATATGTTCAGAGTCTAAGACGCTGAAACTATAATAACACAAGTGAGCAGGTCATGAAAAGGGCCCATTTGGAGGCCAACTCCTGGGAGAGTCACTCCTCTCAATCCTGGAAATGAAATCTCATGATGAGACAGAAGCCTCGCCTGGGTTTTGCAGATGGGGTCTGGGAGGATTGAACCCAGAAGGAGGAGTCAGAGAGTTCAAGAGATTATCCTCACATAAGTCTGGCCCTCAATTCCAGAGCTTTGGTTATTGTCTGATAAGTAGAGGTGCCATGTTAGTTTCCTGGGGCTGCTGTAACAAAGTACCTCAGATTAAGTGTCTAAAACAACAGAAATTGTTTGTCTCACTGTTCAAGACTGATGGCCAAAAGTCCAAGATCAAGGCATTGCAGGGTGGTTCTTTCTGAGGCTGTGAGAGGGAATCGGGTCCTCCTGGTGGTTTGCTGGTCATCTTTGGGGTTCCTTGGTTACTACATGCATCTCTCTCATCTCTACCTCCATCGCCACATGGCGTTCTCCCTGAGTGTGCATGAGCAACCAAATTTCTCCTTTTCATATGGACACCAGTCATATTGGATTAGGGCCCACCTGGATACCCTCATCTTATTCTCTCTGCAAAGACTGTCTCCGGATACGATCCTTTTCTGAGGTTTTGGGAGTTAGGATTTCAACATTTTGTTTGTTTGTTAGTTTTGTTTTGTTTGCAGGGACAATTTATCTGTCACAGGTACCAATGAAAACTTTGGTCTGCCAACTCAGGCTTTGTCCTCGTGACAAGTTCTGTGTCACTTGCTTATTGTGAAGAGGCTTCTAATGCTCCTGGGTAAGCTTACTGTACAATCAGGAAGGGCTTAAAAACAGCATTAAAATTAAATATTTATCCTGATTTTTCATAACCCTACTTTCAGGAGCAGCAGTTACTATCATGCTAATTAGTTTTACCAGCATATAGTTCTTGGCAAGAAGAGATTTTGTACATACTTAGTTTTATGAAAAAACAAACCTGGCAAATATTAAATATTTAATAGCTGAAAATAGCTGCATATCGTACTTGACCATAGAGTATACAATCCTGGATTCAGAGTGTACCAATGGTATAAAAGGTTCATAAAGCAAACATGTGTTTGTCTCTTTAAATTTTACCTGAGGCAAGCAACCTCTGGCCCTTTGCAATTCAGTGGCATTGCACTTCCTGGTCCCCCTAAGCAGCTCCTCCATAATAGCTGCCTCAGAGCTTGCTGCTTGCAGCCTGTCCACATGCACAATGAAATGAGAAACAGAACTAGTGCTCTTTCAACCAGATGGCAGGTGTGCATGCGGCCTGCAGAAACCTTATCATGATCTTCAGTTTCACTCAGGGCTCTTGAGATTGAGACAATGTGTTCTGCCAAAAGTTCAATTTCTTAGAAACAATCTTTAAGAAAGTACTTTGTGCACTTTACACTATGACACAAATGGAACTATTGTACTATTATTATTGTCATTATGATTATTTCTTTCAACACTCCTTGTGTTGCCTTCTGTATTCATGTGAAGTCCTGTCCCTAGGCCTGGCCTGGCACACAGCTGTGTAGGCAGCATTTTCATATGAGTTCCCTCGCTGCCCACCCCCCACTCAAGGCTTCTGTCATCCCTCCCCAGAGTGTGGCTGGCCTTGACCACATCTCCTAATGAGTAGCAGGCACAGCAGGCATTCTGTACTCCACTTCTGAGGTCAGGTAAAGGGTGTAACTCTCTTGCTGCCTCTCTCTCTCTCTCTCTCTCTCTCTCTCTCTCTCTCTCTCTCTCTCCTCAAGTGCTTGCTCTGATGAAGCTAGAAGGCCCACAGAACAAGGACAAGGACAAGGACAGCCTCCAGCCAACTGCCAGTAAGAAACTAAGGCCCTTAATCCTGTACCCCAGAGAGTGCATCTCCCACTGAGTAAGCTTAAAGAGATCCTTCTCAGGAGAGTCTATGACTCCAGGTCTGGATGACATCTTGATTGCAGCCTGAGAGAGAGATCCTGAGACAGAAGACCTGGCTAAGCCATGCCCAGGTTCCTAATTCATAGAAATTGTGAGCACAACAAATGATGCTTAAGTTATGTTAGGGACTGAACTGTGCTCCCTCATAATTCACGTGTTGAAGCCTTGAGGTCCAATGTGACTATTCTTGAGGTAGGGTTTTTAAGGAGGCAGTTAAGGTAAAAAATGAGGTCATAAGGGTGGGTATTGATGATCCATCTGATCTGATAGGACCAGTGTGTTTACCATAAGAGACACAAGGGTTGTGCACACAGAGAAATACCACATAAGGAAACAGTGAGAAAGTGACCAAATATAAGACAAGGAGAGTGGCCTCAGGAGAAAGCAAACCTGCTGACACCTTGATCTGGAACTTCTATCCTCCAAAAATGCAAGAAAAATCCTGCTATTCAATCGCCCAATCTGTGGTAGTTTGTTATGGTGACCCCAACAGACCAATACAAGCTGCTAAGTTTTGGGGCAATTTGTTATATAGGAGTAGACAACTAATACAAAGTTAGTAGACTTCGGGTTCCATTCCCTCTAGGCTGGGAACAAGACAAAATCACAGTTTATAAAAAGAAAACCACTAAGAATAATAAAGTGAAAGAGCTCATAAACAGCAAAAACAATTGTGTTACTGGAGAGATGGGCAAAGTGTAACAGGAGATTTGTGTAGCGGGCACTTCACTCTGCCTTGGAGGTGAAATGAATTTCACCTCTCTAAAGAATGGTGACTGAAAAGACATACCGGTGAGTAGAAGTTCCACAAGCTGACCAGGGAAGAGAGGACAGTTTATGAAGAAGGAACTGCTTTGTGAAGACACAAGACAGCATCCCACCTCTCCCCTGGTTGCTCTGTGCCCTCTAGCTCCCTCAGCAGTACACAGCCTTTGCCTTTTTGAGTCTCACAGTTGCCCACTGAAGTTGATTCTGAAATTATCCTCATTTTGTAATTGAATACAGGGAGGATGGAAGTTTTATCAGTTGCCTGAGATTCTCACCCAGGTCTCCAAGGTAAGAAGAGATCCGTAGAAGATATAAACTTTGGTGAGGATAAATAAAAACAAAACAAAACAAAAAACACGAAAAACAAAAAACATAGGAGAGAAGCTGAAAAAGAGAAGTATAAGCAATAAGAGGAAAAGGAATATTGTCCCAGAATCCAGAGAAATAGTCTTCTAGGTTGGAATAGTGTTTGCCGCCCAAGACAGTAAAGCCATCAGGCTTTGGGGAAACCTTCAGTGACAAGTTTCAATGGTTTAGTAAGATCAGGAACAAGATTTTTGTCCAATGAGTGGGAGGTGGGCAACTGGAGACCATGACCCCTCCTTCAAGAAATTGATTATAAAGTGAAAGGGGAAATAGGGCAAAGGCTAGATTATCTCATGATAAATTCTGGTGTGCAGAACCCTCCTTTATACTTTCTCTGTTGAGTGCTAGAAATTCTTAAGTCAATGAGTTTTGATTGTCCTACAGCCACATACTGCGTTCTTTAAACATTTTCTTTCTATTTTATTGATTCAGAGTATCTCTATTAAGCCATTAGACTTTAGCCTATGTGTGAGAGAAGTCCTAAGGTTCAACACAAGGACACATATATCTAATTACAGTCTATTTGTCCATAGAGAAGATATCTCAGAGTGAAAGTTTCCTCCAGCAAGGTCCTTCAAACCCCAACTAGTCCATGAGTGTGGGACAATTGAACTCTTGTGCCAACAAGAGGGTTGAATTAGAAACAACAGACCTTAGAATTTCTTGAGATTTTTATTTTTGTAAAATACTATGGACATTCTCTCTGAACCAATCTTGTCCCAGGCTATTACTAATTTCCATACCATGGACCACACCTAGGAAACCAATAAACTTTCCTAGGATTCTGTAAGCTACCATTACTTTTGTTTTCAGTTTGCCTTACCTTGATATTTCAGAGGGTCATGCCTATAAAGGACAATGAATTCTGGAAAGTTTCACATGTACTAGTACATGCACACAAATACATTTTTTTTTTTGGACCACGGGGCATTGAATCTGTGAGTGGAGCAATCGCTAAAGCAAGGTGGTAGAAGAGATGAAGAAGCTTAGGAAATAGAGCAGGAGGCATGATTAGGCTTCAATAGGAAATAGCAGACAAAAGAGTTCATGAGGGGAGCAATGAAGGTGACATACATGTCTATAGTAGGAGCAAGTCATAGTTGGGGTCTTGCTTCATCTCCGTTCTGTAAAAATACATATATAGGTGTTACTGGATTCAGTAGTTAATTTTTTCAGTCATATAATGTGGAATGCAGCAAGGATCATGGAGCAGATTCTATACTTTCTACAATGAAATGTGGCATGGTAAAACTGTGCTGACAGTGCAGATGCAACACAACTTTGGGTGGACATTGTTTTCTGTGGAGAGAAGGAGCTCAATATAATGTTAAAGTATTGGTGAGAATTTTGTAACTTTCAGAATAAAAGTCAGAAGTAACATGAGTTCTTCTATTTGTAAATTGTGACCACATATAGCTAGCAAATTGCCCTGAGAAAGTTGGAGAAAGCTTGCATGTGCCATCTGATGGAGAGACCTGCAATGACCCCAAGTTAGCTATGCCCAGTCTACCCACACTAAATAGCCTTCAGGCTTTGCCACCACTTAAGACTGTTATTTCTCTCCATAGTTCTTATTATGAACCAACACTTCTCTGTTAATTCATATTTGTATTTCTTGTCTGATGGATTGGCTATTTATCTTGTTGGTCTCCATCTCCAAGAAGATGTCTTTCATGGCATCAAAGCCCGATCCCTCCCATTCACTGTTGTCTTTCTCACTCCCAGCACACTGTATGGCTGTTTGGCACTGGTCTGAGGTAAAATGTGTGAACATGTCCCCATCTCTTCCCACTTTCCTATTCCCAAATAGTTTTTTCTGGAGAGAACTAAGGGATAATAAGGAAAGATATCAAACTTCTAACCATAATTATGACATGAATTTGCTTGTTATTTTAGGTAAGTGCTACAGTTTTAATTCTGTCCCTCCAAAAAGCAGATTGAATCCTTAACCCCCAGTACTTTTGAATGTGACTTTAGTTGGAAACAGGGTCGTTGTAGATATAATTACTTAAGGTATGATCATCCTAATTTAGTGTGACTGGTGTCCTTATTAGATGATGGCCAAAATGAAGACAGACACAGAGATGAAGGCAGAGACTGGAGTGAGGCAACTGTAAAACAAGGAATTTCTGGGGCTTTAAGGAGCTGGAAGAGGCAAGGTATTCTCCCACAGTTTTCTATGGGAGCATGGCCCTGTTGACACCTTGATTTTGGAGTTGTAGCCTCCAGATATGTAAGAAAATTCCTGTTGTTTTAAGTTACCCAGTTTGTGGGGCTTTGTGACAGCAACACTTGGACACATAAACAAGTCTTGTATCTTCTCTAAGCCTCAAATTTCTCATCTCAAAAATGAGATTAATTGTATTACTTAAAGAAAACAATAAAAATTAAAAGAAGATTTTTATTAAATTAATGCATATACTGCACTATTTAAAAATCTTTAAAGTTCAGGCAATTCTCCTTGTAAACAGCAATAGATTGATCCTCGCAACAATTTTGTCACTAACTCATGCCCAGTTTTCTCATCTGTAAAATAGTGCTGGACACTGACTCTACTCATCTTCTTTCACCCACACAAGAACACAACTCTTACATATTTTATTTCTTTTTTGATTGATATCTCATCTCCTTTCACCATGGAATTGAGGCAGCTTACCATCAAAACACGAATACCAGTTTTATGCATTGCAAGCATGGTAATACTATAAAGACAAGACAGTAAAATACAGGATAATATATGGTTATGTGGTATACTATATGCTGAAAGAGTGATAAATTTTTGTGACTCATGTGTGAAGATGTATCTTTCTAATACTGTGTGACTAGGGTTATTTCATTTATTTATTTCATCAATTTTGTTCTTTTGTTTTCCTAGCGATTTCCAGGAGTGACAAACTGATCATGGTTTAATATAAACTGTGAATCTTATAGTCCCCTGTGAGTGACTTATAGGGTAATGAATGGCGGGGGTGGGGTGCATTTTGAAGACACTCAGTTTTCTCTGTCTTCAGGCAGTATTCTGTTTGATTGATTGGTTGCAGGTCACACATCAATTTCTCTTTGGTAACACAGGCGGCACGCATAGTTCTATGTCTACAGGTCTACTCACCAGCATGGTTCTGTTAAGCAAGGCAGAGGAAGGTTGATGATTGAGAGTTATAGCTGGAAGGATAAGGACATTCCCCACCTTATTCTCTCTTTTCCACTAACTGCTTCAAGGCCAAGTTCAAATCAATTATCACTTATCATTTCACATGTTTTTCCTTCACTGTTCAACTAACGAACCAAATGTTACTTTATAGTGGCATACTATCTTATAGCTAACAAAGTACTTTCATTTTAAAGTAATTCTTTCTGTGTACTTTTGATGATTTCAACAAGAAGATACCTGACTTCTTCCACATCATTCAGTAAGTGGAAAAACTGACCCTGAGGCTCATTAATTTGTGTATTCTTTCTATAACACTAGGATCTGCAGGTAGATATTTTGCATTTTCCTTAGGGCCTATCATAATGTGAATATAGCAAACACTTACACATTTGCCCTACTGATCAGAGTTGGAAATGGTTTGGGGCAAGGAGGCAAAGCAGAGATCTATATCCTTGTTACCTTCAGAAGATAACCCCATTGAGTGTTCACTAAGTAGAAAATGCATCTCAATGAACCATGTTTTCATCAATAAGTTTTTTAGAAACATGCCAAATGCATTCAGGTTATGGCAAGATGAAAGAAGGAAACCCGAGAAAGCAGCATGCTTGTCTGTGAGGAAGGAAGAATTTTGAGTTATGGACCTAAGTGGTGAAAGTGGGGACAATTACACTTCCCTGAGGACAGAGGAGCAAGACATTGTGGGGGAGTGGCAGAGTTCTTCCTTTTGATGAAACTTGCAAGACATATGATGGGATTCTTTCTTCCCCTTTGTCCAGAAGTAACAAATAATTTTAATTGACTCTAAAAAGTGGGACTAGTATCTGCCTTCAGGTGGAATTGTCTTTGATTTCTGCTTTCTGTCTTGAAATCTTTTACTTTCTAGCATTAATCTTTTTTAAAATATATATTTTTTATTGATTTTTTTCAGAAAAGAAGGGAGAGGGATAGAGAGTTAGAAACATCGACGAGAGAGAAACATCAATCAGCTGCCTCCTACACTGCCCCCACTGGGGATGTGCCTGCAACCAAGGTACATGCCCTTGACTGGAATTGAACCTGGGACCCTTCAGTCCGAATGCTGACGCTCTATCCACTGAGCCAAACTGATTAGGGCACCCAGTGTTCATCTTAATGGGTCATCTCAGGTAAGTCTTTAGTCTCATGAGGGAAAAACTAAACATATTTTCCCATTTTAGACTGTGAGTGAGATTAATCAACCTTGCTACCACAGTCCTTGTATCCAGTGTGCTTGGGCTAAACATGGATGCCAGCCTGTCCTGGTAGCATCATTTCTACTCTTGTCCCTTTGTGGGAAATATTAACTTAACCGGTCTGAGCAGAAATAGGAGAAAAGGGCCAGGTGACTTTAATATTGAAGTTTGGTCAAAGTGAGAAGAGAATTAGACTTAATAAGTATCTGACAGTATAGGGAGTACCTTATGATGAATGCAAAACTTCAATTCCATCCATCATTACAGAATATCAATATTGTCTTCTCTTCTGTGAATGTGTGTACTAGTATATGTCATGTGGAGGGAAGTGTGCCTCTATGTCATGAATGATGGAAGAACTAAATACCAACTCTCAGATTTACTTTTTGCATGTACATCTAACCAGTTTATTTCAACTAGGTTTAGTATCAGCCATCTGAGATATGAAAATATGAATACTGTGGAGTCTTTAACTAATATATTGCTTATTGGGTATGGATTTAGTTATTTCTTACATTAGTTCAGGTTAGATTTATAAAGGAAAATAATTCTGGTGGACCTGGGTCATGCTTATTATGTAGAAAGCAAAATCTAAGATATCTACTGAAAGTATACTAGAATTTTGTGGCCATGTAAGTTGTTTAGGTTGGAGTATATGGCAAAACAGCCTATAATGAAAAGTGAATTAAAGGACCAGTGGCCTCTTATAATGATGAAGAATTATGTGAAGTAAAAATGTAAGAAGGATTATGGAACTAATTGAATTTCTCTTTTTAGTTTTCTTGACACCCTGTGTTAGATGGTCATTGCAGTGTTCCTCATTTATCTACCTCTGAGTAGACAGAGGGATCGGGATATACCTAAGTATGGTAGTGATATAGATATATTAACAACCTATCCATTGCCAGCTATTGAACGAGTCATATTTCATAGCTCTAATGTAATCAGAGGCTACAAAATTTAATCAAGGGCTACAATATTTCATGTTTGTGAGGTCATTACTTTGAAATATTGTTTTTTTTAAAGCACAAGAAAAGACCAGTACTTACAATGAATTTTAAATGAATACCATTGAAATTTTTAAAAGAACTCAGATGAATCTTCTACTTAGTGCATATAATTGGAAATAATTTTAAAACTGGAAAAAAAATTTTCCAAATGACAGATGAAGAATAAAATCATCCGTTGTGTGTTTTTTCTAATTCTTCAACTAGATGATGACTAGTGGATGGCAAATGCACAGTGCCAAGTCAAAAGAAGATAAATATTTCAATTATAGTTATTACCTTAATACATATTTTTACAAATTGTATTTTAAGCCAAAATAGCAAAGAGTGATACTGGACTTAGTATAAGATACTAAAACATGATAAAACTGTCCAACACCCTGTACTAAGTTCATTTTGCAGCAGAATTTTCCAGTTTCGGGCATGTAGATCTTGTCTTTAGGAGGGAGAACATACAAAGTGTTTCTGTGATCAAGTAATTTGAGGAAATACTACATATAATGTCTTACTGGCCTTTTGGAAAGTCACATGATATACTTGCAAGTTAATGACTAATAATTTCTATAGCAAAGAGACCTTAAAATGGAGTCATTGCAATTAAGCAACCATCATACAAAAAACAAAGGCATCAACATACAACTTTTTGTTTTAAAACTTGAGTTGAAACACAGATTACTGAATAGCATTGTAAAAGGAAACAGTCTTACATGTTTCCAGAAATTGATCCTATATTATCATCAGAGGTAGAACTATTAAATTTATATGTATTGAAACAACTTCATCAACATATGTCATATAGAAGACCTAAAATTGCTTTTAAAACAATCTCTTTTGTTTCTTATAATATCCAGAATTTCTGGGTACCATGTTCCCATGGGGCATGATTTGGCACTCTTCAAAATTGAATTGATGTTCCCTGTAGTGATATTAATTCAGTTGAAAAACCAACGACATTTAACCACAGGACACAGCAATGCACAATGGTGGGCTTCTCTTCTCTCACTAGCTTATCAGAGACTCCAGTGATCACAAGAAGAAAGTAGTTTCGACCTGGTACTACAAGTTAGATTGAAAACTCATCTACACTCAGGACTCTTTAAAGGAGAGTAAAGAAGAGAAGAAGTGTGGGAGAAGATATAAAACACTCA
Source organism: Murina feae (assembly GCA_004026665.1). Lineage (NCBI taxonomy): Eukaryota > Metazoa > Chordata > Mammalia > Chiroptera > Vespertilionidae > Murina > Murina feae. Next base: position 14,484 of record PVJC01010510.1, read on the forward strand.
CATTTCATGTTACTTGATTTCATGAATGATAATAGTGTTTTTGGTTGAATTGTGTTCCCCTAAAAGATATTTTCAAATCCTAATTTTCAAATTCACAAGTACCAAATAATCCTACTTGTGAATGTGGCCTTATTTAGAAATCAAGTTAAGATCGTTAAGGTGGGTCTTAATCCAGTGACTGGTGTTCCTATAGAAGAAGAAAATGCCCGGTGAAGACAGGCACACACAGGGAGAACACCAACTGATGACAGAAGCAGAGAATGAAGTGAGGTAGCTGTAAGTCAAACAACACCTATGATCTCTGGCAAGAACCAGAAGTTAGGAGAGGAAGCAGAGCCCTGCAGACACCTTGACCTCAGACTTCTAGCCTGCAGGACTGTAAGGGAATACATTTCTGCCACTTTAAGCCACTTTGCACTACTTTGTTATAGCAGCTCCAGGAAACTAACAGAAATAGCTAGTGGTTATTTTTTTGGACTATGTTAGGCATGGTGCTAAGCCATTTACATACTTTATTTCTTACAACAGCTCTGGCAGCAAGTCTGCTATCTCCCACTGTACAGATAACAGAAGATTTTGATTGTCTTGGAGCAACAGTATTTGCATCACCTGGGAAATTGCCAGAAACTCAAGTTCTCCAGATCACCCCAGACCTAGTAAGTTGAAAACGCTGGAGGTGGGCTTAGATATTTGAGCTTAACAATATCCCTCGATGGTGCTGAAACATAATATCCCAATAGGGATGGAGGAGAGATTTTGATGAAATTCTCTCTAGGTCAAAAGCCCATGTTTCACTGACATACTGGGTACACACACACACACACACACACACACACACACACACACACCCGGACACACCTGAACATCCACTTTTCAAAAATAAAATAAAGGAAACACTTGGAGAAAAGGGGTAGCCTTAGAGGACTATTCCTCTTCTTCAAAAACAGTAGAAAGCCTGGTTGAAACTCCACAGTTTCCATTATGTCTTGGAGGGGGTAAGGGTCAGGCAATCTTTTATTGCTTCAAAAGAGTTTGTACTGATAACTATTGTTTCTACTCTTATATATGTCAAGGTCAAAGGCTAAATGACAAAAGGCAAGCATTGTCTTCATCTGGGGAGAAGAATGAATGAATTCATTTAAAGTAATTTGTTCGTCTTGCTGTTCTCTCTTTAAGAATCCTTATTTTTTAACCTATCAATTTTATTTTGCCGAACACAAGCTTTTCTTCAGAATATTGTCACCTGCTACCATGTGAAATATTTAGTGACTCTGACTCTCACAAAGCATTTGTGAGACAAGCAGGCCTCTTTTTCTAAAGACTTACCACTGGGGCCAAACAGGCCATCTCGGCTGGGAGCTGGGAATAGACCTGCAGAGCAGAGCCCATTTGTGACTCAATCTTTTTTCCTTCTGTCATGGGCATCAGCTAACCATCTTCAGTGAATACATTTGACTTTGATATAATATAATATTGGTAATATAATAATTATATCAGGAAGTCAATTCTTTTCCTTGTGAAAGGTGCTGAGTGTAAATCTCAGGCATTTTCCATTCGGATGTATGGGAGCTTTCATGGCTCCAAGACAACTAACTCCCGGTTTAGCTGACATACAGGTCACCTCTGCTTAGATGTATCAGTAGTTCAGATGCAAGCAGTTAAATACTCCTTGAATGGATGCTTTCTAAGGTTTCTTCCAGTCATTAATGCTTTATAATTCTGTTGCCCTAATCAAGGGACTGTGAGAAACTGGTGGTTCTGTGGTTTGTTTTGTTTTTGTTTTTCTTTTTTACTTTTTTTAATTGATTTCAGAGAGGAAAACAGAGGGAGAAAGGACTAGAAACATCAATGATGAGGGAGAATTATTGATTGGCTGCCTCCTGCATGCCCCCCTCCCCTTACTGGGGATTGAGCCCACACCCCAGGCATGTGCCCTTGACAGGAATCGAACCCAGGACTCTTCAGTCCTCAGGTTGACACTCTATCCACTGAGCCAAACCAACTAGAGTGGTGGTTCCATTTCATTAAAACCTCCATCTAAGAATCATTTGGCATTAGGAAGGATTCAGGGGAAAGTATTACAAGAAAGACATGTTTATGTAGAGCTGGTCTTTGACAATACATTCACCCGAAGCATAACAAATTCATTTGACTCTGAATTTGAATCAACACTGTGCCTCTTTTCTTCCCACCTCAGGACTATCTTCAGAGTTCAACTTGCCTTCCAGTGGTGGATGCGTGGAAATACAGAGAATAACTGTCTTTAAATAGCTGCTGATCTTCATATCATTAATTTCCTGCTCCGAAAACTGAAATGCCTTGTAATTATCCAGCTGTAGGAACACAGAAGACAGTACCAAATTTTTTCTTAAGTACAGCTCATTGTGAAAACGGAAGCCAAAATATATAATTAGGTTGGCATTAGTATTCGATAGCTGTGCAATCCCACAGTGGCACAATGACTGGGCCACTTGTGAAGGGCAGGCTGTCTGGGTAATGTAGCAGAAACACTTATCTAAATAGCATGCCCTCTCGTGCCCCTGTCACAGTGCCAGCATATTAGTCCTATTCCCAGTTCATGAATACAGTAGGATTCCACTTTGCAGCCCCTGCCAAAAGAAACAGCTTTCCCTGTCTTAGGAGTGAAGTCTGAACACATAAATGAAAGTGAAAAGTAATTAGATTATAGTGTTTCAGGCTGAACCTGTGCAAGAAAATAGTCCATCTTGCCCATTTACATGAATAAACATCCCACTATTCTTCTCAGACGATGTCCACAGGGCAAGGGTCATGATTCTCCATAATGAAGTCCAAGAGAACTGTTTAGACAAGGGGGGAAAAGTGTTTGTTCTGACCTATCACCTGTCTATAATCGTGACTAAAAGTCACAAGTATATTGTTTCCATTTCCAGTCATGATTTTTAAAAATCTTCCATGTGGCTATGTCAGGCCAATTTAGATGCTCAGGGAAGAAGAAAAATAAACATTTCTGCTTAGACGTTGCCTAAAGCTTAGGATATATTTTTAAGAAACAAAATGATGTAGTCAGTTTGTTAGAGGGCTATCTAGTATTTAAGCTCTTTTGACTTATAAAAGGGAAGGTATCAGGCATGGTAGCTTGGGGGGAAAAATTCCTAATTACTATTAATGAGATTCATTATAATATAAAGTCTCCCAGCAATGAATTTGAAATGTCCCTAGTCGTTTTTTCTATCAACATGACACAGAAGAAAACACCTGCCCCAGAGTGCATATGGAGTTGCATTCTTCTTAGCTGATATGGATAATCTACTTATTTTTGTACTTGTCATGATGGGAAATGAGGGATCAATCTTTCCCTCAAATCAATTTTTCTACTAAAATCTAAAATCTGGGGTGTTTGTGTGGTGCGTTTTAAAAGTCATGCATTAAAAGTAATTGAAAGGAATTAAACTCTAATTCCTTTTGTCTTCTTTTTTGTATTTTTTCTTGTCTGGACTAATGCAAATTACCTTTACTGTTTCTTCCCAGACAGTGTTCACAGGACAAGGGTCATGATTCTCCATAATGAGTTGTACCCTATGCTAGTACAATTTAGAAAAATCAAGCCTTTTATGAAAAACCTAATTCCAAGTCTTAATTGGAGGTTTAATAGAATCTTCCTAGAAGTTACTGCCTCAAAAAGTGATGTCCCACAGACATACAATGTGAGCTACACGTGCAATTTTAATTTGCTAGCAGTCACATTGTAAAAATTAAAAGAAATGTGTGAAATAAGCTTTAATAACATGTTTTATTTAAGCCAACAGACCTGAAATATTATGTTAACATATAATTAGTAAAAAAATGTATAAGAGACTTATTTGACTTTCTCTTTGTATTCTACACTTCATTTTGCTGTTCTAAATTGTTTAATTTCCATATGCAGTATAAATAAATAGTAAGAAATCTTTTGCCTCTACTTGTGAAAAATTTAAATTGCTTTATACCTACTGAAACCTTTGTCCAGATTAAGTATTTCTAATGAGCTGAAACCATTTTGATCAGCAAACTTCATCCCTAATACATTTACTTAAGTGTTAGCCTTTCAAAAATGGCTTGTATTTTAGCAATGATGCATCATTCAAACTTTTAAAAAATAAAGTTTCAAGACTGTAAGATGTTTATCCTATTTAGAGAAGCATAATTGCAAACAACATTTTATCTAAAGAAGTATAATTATAAACAATTTTTAAAATCACCACCTCCCAGTTTTGCAAATGAGAATCTGACCACTGCTGTCCATTGTGGAAGTTACTTGCCACATCAGTCTGTCAGGCTCTTAAAATGTGGGTAGTAAAATGCTGTAAGTGCACTTCCAGGGACACAGACTAATATTGGTTGGGCTAAGATCCCTAATGGTTAACAGCTTCATTGTGATGGTCTATGCCAGTGGGCCAACTCATGAGAACATAAGAGACAAAAAAAAATTAGTTCAGATCATAAAAGCAAAATTTCAGAGTTGGATCAGACATCTCCACCACCCACCACTTCCCACGGCCCCACACAGACTCTAGACCCTGGTTACTATTCTTTAATTAGATACAGATCTTTGGGAGTTAGTATATGATATAATACATTTGTCATTCAATTCCATTCAGTTATTTGGAAGTTAAGCACTATATATATATAGCTATTTATCTGCCTATTAATATTTTTTTGAAACAAAATATTAATTGTGATATTTTGAAGTATTAGAATTTTCACTAAGTTACAAGCAGTATTTTATCTGTTATTTAAACTCAAACTTCTTTGGAAAACATCCTAATATTTTTTTTCTCACATGTAGTAGATTTGATTCAAATAACAGTTAACATTTTAAAAACTTTAATGGTATAATTAGTAAGTAGCTATGGTAGATAGTTCTATTTATTATCTTCCTTCCTATATGTGTTTTGATATCCATTTGAGGTCCCATCTTTGCTGCTCAAAGAACATACCAACATAAGTCTACTAAAGATTTTCAAGCTATAACAGCAGGAAGAAATCCTACCCAAAGATGTTCAGGTATATAAATACTCAGAAATGAAGGCAACTCCAAGTAACATAAATAGGTAACAATCCTATGTTTTTCTACAAGTTTATAGTAAATATTGATTAGGCTCACTGTTCTTCAAAATTATAAATTTAATTGAAAATAAATAATTAAAGCTTTTTGAACAGTGGCTTTATCAATTTTCTTATTTTTGTATATTTAAGGCTAATTTGTAAGACAATTTTAAAATGATATATTTGGTCAAAATCTTTGATGATTTTTTTAACGGGTGTTTCCATTACATGATTATTGATTTGGTAGAGGATTCAATATGTTAAAGAATCTTTAGCAAGTTAGTATCACTATCAAATTAATGCTTTAAAATTACCATCTGGCAGCAGAGGGTAGAGCTAGGGTCAGGGAAACTGACACAATACATGTTGAACTAACAAAAAAGGGAAATGTCAAGGAATAGCATAAGATAGTAGCAGGTGAGATGAAGAGAAGAAGGTAGAATCAGTACATTTATGATTATTAGCAGAACTTGGTATAGCAGTTGGATGTACAGAGGAAAAGAAAGAAGAGCAAAAGCAAAGGTTGGCTTGTTAAATCCTGTGCCAAATCCTGCTGTGAAAAATCTAGGAAGGACAGGCTTGGAAAAGACCAGAATAATAAGAAGAAAATGACAGGTAAAACTCATGGTCAGAGTTTTAAAAGAAGCAGTCATTTAAGATGTAAGCAATTTTTTGAAAATCCAATTAAGTCAGTGAGAAAGAATATGGGGTGGCTGATAATAAAATATCTCTAAAAATTTCATATTTTAAAGTCACGTAAAAGGTATAACACATAAAAGGAAGGACACATGATCAAATTTTGTTTTGGAAATGTGTTGTCCAACTCTTACTAGCAAGCTTACTGTCAGTGAACTTGCCCATTAAAATGCCACAGACAATGATGACAACCAGATATTTAGTATTGACTCTGCACTGAAGGGGTGCCAGGCACTAAGGATGTGAAGAGGTAGTGCTGTGATCATCCACATTTTAAAAGGCTGAACCGGAGCTATTAGAGGAGAAACAATTTGCCAATGTACCCACCACCGGGGGAACTTTGTAAGAATGCTCAGAGCAAGCAGTGTGTCAAGAACTGTGTCATTCCACAGATTTGGTTCAGTGTTAATAGATTCAAGAAAACAGAACTGCTCCTCTGCTACATTTCCCCCAAAGAAATCTTTCAAGGAAAGCTGGGAGAACAACACGGAGCAATGGAGGTGGAGTTCCAGACAGCTAAGGACAGGATAAGAGAGCATTAGGTCCTTGACAGGGAGTGAGTCTCCAAGTCCCAAGATATACAGAACTTAAATGTATGATTGCAAAACCAATTTCAGCTATCTTTGAAGAATCACAGAGAAAGTGAAAGGGCAAAGCCACAGTGCCAGAAACTTCAAGTAGACACACTTGGTAACATTTTCAGGTAAAACTGTAGACTGGAATTATTAGATGGTAGATTTATAAGCCCTTTAGAAAAAGAGGTGGTAATGATTTCTAGGGAGTCAGCATGGGTTCCCTTCGAAGTCATACTTCATTTGCTTTTTGACGATTTTACTATACTGGAAGCTCAGGGGATGACATGGACATGGTGTATCTGGGTCTCATCAAAGCATGCGGCATAGCCTTATTTAATGTTCATGGAAACACAACAGGATGACATGACTGACTGATAGTAAAATTGGATGAAATGTAAAGAAGAAAATAACTGTTAAAAGAAAAAGTGGTGATTAATGTACTGATATCAGCCTGAAAGGAAGTTATTAGCAGCAAGCCAAAAGGTTCTGATATGATTAAGTCCAGTAAAACACTTTTATCATTCACTTACTTGAAGGGATAGAAAACATGCTTCTCAAATTAGTGAGTGATCTAACAATTGGGAGGAAAAATTTACTACAGCATATGATTGCATTGAGATTTGAATAATCCAGATGTGCTGGTGTGAAGCTACAATGATGTCAAAAACTTCTTCCATAGAAATCCTTCCAAGCAAGATAGAGACCATCAGTTCAAAGTTGGTAAGGATTTCTGCTTTCACCATGGTGAAGTGAACTGGCATTGCTCCTCCTTTTTCTTTAAGAAATAACTACAAAATAAGAAGCAAAACAGAAATAAGTAAACCTCACCTTTGATGAAATAAGAAGGAGATGAAGAGGAAGAAGAGGAGGAGAAGAGGAAGGAGGAGGAGGAGTTAGAGAAGGAGGAGGAAGAGGAGGAGGAGAAATAGGAAGATAGATTGTCAAAGTGATTGGATGTCAAACATGGAAAATATGGAAGGTAGACATTGTAGTTTCTGATGAAAAAGAAAGAAAGAAAGAAAGAAAGAAAGAAAGAAAGAAAGAAAGAAAGAAAGAAAGAAAGAAGAAAGAAAGAAAGAAAGAAAGAAAGAAAGAAAGAAAGAAAGAAAGAAAGAAAAGAAGGAAGGAAGAAAGAAACAACAAAGTCCACTTCTTTAAAAAAAAAAAAAAAGACAACTCAGAGAACCAGGGCCAGTCTCACATTCACAAGATGGAAAGATGTTGCTTGAGCTAGCCCTAGGAGCTCCCCCAGAATGAGTATGGCTCTGAGGAAAAGTGGCTGAGGAAGGGACCACACAAACAGAACTTGGTAAATTAGATCTAATGAATACATAACAAACACATTAAAACCATAATGAGAGTCTGTTCTGGGCAAAGTTCAAATTGGCAAAGTTCACTGCATTTTGTAATACAGTGTATTAGCAAGGGCGTCTTGAAACAGTTGTTTTCATACTTTATTTGGGGGAAATGTAAATGTGAATAACATTTAAGGAGGGCAAGTTGATCATTTGTCCAAATTTAAGATGTGCATAATCTTTGATTCAACTATTTCATTTCTAAAAATTTGTAATATATTCACCTGTTGGCAAATGATGTGGAAAACATAGTATGTAAAGTATTACTAGATTATAAAACAAATATAAAATAAATTAATATTAGTCCATACTTATAAAAACAAATCATCGCATAAATAAACAAGAGGGAAAAAAGATACATCTCCAATGCAGAAGAATTCCAAATAATTTCTATAGACTCTTCACCCTTAAGAGGGGGAACATTACTCCCCAATTTACAATGAAGAAACCTGATGAACACTACATGACCAGGAGGTCAATGCTAACATCAACAGTGGTAAGTTATATTGGAAGTATGTATCTGGGCTACAAGGAGATGAAAATAATACTTTATCTATGGGAAATGCTCCTGAAAATCCATAACCCCAGTCTAACCAAGAGAAAAACATCAGGTAAATGCCATGCAGAGACATTCTACAAAATGTCTGACCTGAATGCATCAAATAAATATAAGGGAAGTCTGAGAAACTGCCACAGTTCAGAGGAGCCTGCGGAGACATTGGCAGCTAAATGCAATGTGGGATCCAGAATGAGATCCCAGAAAATAAAAAGGCATTAGGTAAAACTAAGGAAATCTAAATGAACTATGCGTTTAGTAAATAATAAGGAATTCACACTGATTCATTAATTAACAAGTGCACTATACTATTGTAGATGTTAATAACAAGAGAAACTTGGTGTGTTGGTATATGGCAACTCTCTCCTGTATATTCTTAATTTTTCTGTATTTCTAAAAGTGTTATAAATATAAAAGTATTTAAAATCAAGGGGGTGGGTAAACATGGAAATCATGACACAGCAAAATCTGTGAGATGCTACTAAAGGTTAGAGCGGCATTTTAGCTTAAAAGTTACATTGCAAAGAAAGAAAGTTTCAATATCAGTGATCTAAACTTCTACCTTAAGAAGATAGAAGATCAAGCAAAACCAAAATAGTAGCCTTAAGAAAAAAGAAAAGCGGATATCAAGAAAATACAAAAATAACAAACAATGAAAAAATCATCACTGAAACAAAAGCTGGCTTTTTTGAAAAGATAAATAAAATCAGCAAACTTCTAAATAAACTTATAAAGAGGGAGAATGAAAGAGAACTGTTCATGTCATTTTCATATGTATCTATCAGATGCTGCTATTGTCTCTCAATTTGTAAGAGATTTTTGCTTATTAGGGATATCAGCTCTGAGTTATTTGTTTAGAATAGTTTCTCTCAATTTTTAATCGCCTTTGTTTATGGTGAGCTTTTAACATATAAATTTTTGTATATTTTATACAGCCAAATGTATCAATATTTTAATAAATATGAATTTTGAGGCATAGTTAGAAAACTTGTTTGTATACTAAGTTTAAAGAGAATTTACCCATTTTTCATCTGGTACATGTATGGTTTATTTTATTACATTTAGTTCTCTAATCAATTTGGAATATATTCTTAAGCATAGAGTGAAATATGAATATAATTTTTTCTTTTTCCTAATGGCCACTCATTTGTACCAGCTCTATTTATTAATAAATCTATCTTTTGTCCAATAATTTGGGAAGCTGTCTTTGTTATATACTAAATTTCTATATGTGCTTTTGTTTAATTCTATACTTTACATATATTTTCCACTGACATATTTGCCTATTCCTATGCCAGCAGTATATTGTTTTAAATATAGGATATAAAGTGTATGCTTTAATATACACTGAGTGACTAGATTATTATGACCGGCCAGACCATTATAAATAGGGAAGCAGGTTGTTTACCACGACAGTAAAAGTGATTGTTTTTCTGAAGATATGGGTAAACAATGCGATTTAACAACTTTTGAATGTGGGATATATTTTAACTGAGTGGCCAGATAATTATGACCACCCCATCAGTACTTGGTTGGGCCACCTTTTGCCTTCAATACTACAGCGATTCTTTTTGGCATTGACTCCACAGATGTTGAAAGGTGATTTGAGGAATGTGACACTATGCCTGATGAATAGCACTGTCCAGTTCTGTGAGATTTGATGGTTGTGGAACCAGCTGCCTGATGGCTCAGCAAATTCTTCCCACAAATGCTCAATTAGATTGAGATCTGGTGATTGTGGGGCCACCTAAGCAAGGTAAAGTCTCCCTCATGTTCTTGAAACCACTCCTGCACAATAGGAGCACCATGGCATGGCGCATTGTCTTGTTGGAAGAAGCCATCTCCATTGGGATACACATCAACATGATAGGATGAACTTGATTAGCAACAATACTTAGGTATGTTGTGCTATTCAGACATTGTTACACATGAATTAAAGGGCCCAAATCATGCCAGAAAACATGCCCCAAACCATAACATTGCCTCCACCAGCTTGAATGGTTGTACACATGGGTGTGGGGTGCATACTTTCATGCTGTTTCTGCCAAATTCTCACTCTACCATCTGCATGATACAACTGGAAATGTGATTCATAGGGCCACATGACTTTTTTCCAGTGCTCGACTGTCCAATCCTTGTATTCCTGTGCAAATTGGAGACATTTTATGTTGGTAACTGCAGACAGCAAAGGTGTTCGAACAGGCCTTTGCCTTCCATATCCCATAAATGCAGTGTATGGCTAATTTGCCTACAAACATCAGGTGAGCATAATAATCTGGCCACTCAGTTCAAACATATCCCACCTTCAAAGGCTGTTCAATCGCATTGCTTACCCATATCTTCAGAAAAACAATCACTTCTACTGTCGTGGTAAACAACCTGCTTCCCTATTTATAATTGTCTGGCCCTCTAGCAACTTCAGTGCAAAATTATAGCTAATTTGCCTACAAATGTCAGGTGGTCATAATAATATGGTCACTGGCTATATATGATAGAGCAACCCCGTCCTTCATTTATTTTAGTGTTTTCATAGGAATATTTCTATTTCAGTTTTCCCATATAATTGTATCACATTGTCTACCACTATAACTTGTTATTATTTTCCTTGATGTTAGATCACTAAAAATAATCAATAAAATACAATAATTATTGTTTCCTAATTTAAGAAATAATAATATTATTTTTAAAAGTGATCTTTCAGAACTTGTGTGCCAAAGAACACACTTTGGAAAAAACTGTGATCTTGTTGATCCCCATCCTCCCTCTGGTTTATGTTTGAATAATAGTCATCCTGCAAGAAGAACACAAACACTAATTAATGTTGTAGTCAGAATAGAAGCCTTCACCTCCAAATGCTTATTCTCCTGGTAGCTTACCTCTCAACACCATTTTCAGGAATTTCATTATGAGATTTCAACAGCGCTCTCACAATACAAGCCCAGCTAATTGGTGTGGCTATCTTCAAAATCAAACTATTTGGAGAAGGCAGCATGTTCTTATGGAGCTACTGAGCATGAAGAGTAAGGGCTCATGTGAAAGAAAGACTTTCAGCAGTAAAGGCTACTGACATCTTGACAAATTATTTTTTATGTGTTTTCTTTATTCCTTGTGAATTACCAAGGTTACACAAGTTAGAATATATGAGAAAATGAGTTGTTTCTTTATTTTTCTTCTTTCCAGGCATGAAAGAGTCAGTACAGAAGACAAAAATCCCATGGTCCGGAGTGTGACTTTTTATGAATTGAATTCTAAGAATAGAATCACTGCAACTGGAATTGCAAAAGACAGACAGAAAGAGGAGTGCACATTAAGCAAGTGGCTCACCTCAATATCTTTGGCTGGGCTTTTAGCCCAATGAGTTGGCTCATTTTCAGGGCCAACTTTGCATAGCCTTAAAATCAGCAGGTGTATTAAAGCTACATGGACCATGATTTGCTTTTTCCTGAGAGATTTGATTACATCGTCCTTCACTCTCCCAATAGGCATAAACATGTTTACCACCAAAACTAATAACCTAGTTTTCTTTATCATTTGGAAATACCCCAGCTTTTATCAGTTGTCTTAGGAAATGCCACTAAAATGTGCCAGACAAGGTATGTTGTAATAGGCAACCTGAAATGAAGGCAAAGATACCCAAAATGTGACACTTTTGCTCTTTGCCATTTGTTATGAACTTTGTATTTATCTTAATACTAGGCACCCAGTGCACAGAAATTTGTGCACTCAGGGGGGTCCCTCAGCTCAGCCTGTGCCCTCTCGCAAGTCTGGGACCCCTCAGGAGATGTCCACCTGCTGGTGTGCCTGGCCAGCCTGGGTGAGGGGCTGATGGCTGTTTGTAGGCTGGCCAAGCCCCCCAGTGGGGACCCTCACCCGATGGGGGTGTAGCCAGTCTGGGTGAGGAGCTGAGGGCCATTTTCAGTCTGGCCACGTCCTGTTCAGGGTTGGGGTCCCTAATGGGGTGCCTGGCCAGCCTGGGTGAGGGGTTGAGGGCTTTTTGAAGGCTGGCCACAGCTCCCATTGACTCAAGGTCCCAGGGAGGCTGGCTGGAAGCAGGTTTCTGGTATTTATTTATCTTCTATAATTGAAACTTTGTTGCCTTGAGTGGAGGCCACAGCTGGCCTAGGTTTGTAGTTTCTTCTATCACTGGCATCCTGTTTGCTCTGCCTCCATGGCTGCTGGCCGCCATCTTGGCTGTGTTAATTTGCATATTGTTGCTCTGATTGGCTGGTGGGCGTGGCTTAGGTGTAATGGAGTGAGAGTTAATTTGCATATTACCCTTTTATTAAATAAGATATCACAGAATCTGCTACTTTATGTTGTGGGCTTGGCTACTTTTTATTGTAGCAAAGTAAGCACTTTGTTAAGCATTTACCTTTGGTCTTCAAGGTTTGCTCCTCACCACCACTTCTCTATACAGAGTCCTGCTTATAGTTATAGAACATTTTGCAATTTGACTCAAGATCCCAATGTTTCCCTTGAAGCTTTGGGCCTTGGGCTCCAATGCGGTCTCTATAGTACTGTCCTGATTTTCTTTCAAACCCCTTTGGCTATGTATGTATCTACTGTCTTCTGGCACATTTATTCTGAATCTTCAGGCTTAAATGCATTTTCTCAGGAAAAGTTGGCCATAATGTTGCATTAATGAAGCTTGTTCATTTAGGTTATGCGGGATTCTTTTCTTCCACTGACATGCATATTTAGTTCCCATTAATGGTGAATTATGTGGACATGTTGACTTAAGAATAGATCCCTTGGGCTCTATGTGTAGAGTAGATTTGTTAATTGGGAAGTACTTAAAAACAAACATACAAATAAACAACTATCTCACAAATTAGGAAAAAAGTAAACATTTCTTTGGAACGAAAAACAACCTCTTGCTGATTTGGATAGTATCTGCTTTGGAGAGGATGCCAAACTATAGTTCCCAAGTATTATGGGATGTTTTTCCCAGTACATCAAGACATCAAGAAAGATTTGCACCATAAGTTGTCTCAGCCTCCTGATTTTTCTCCCAATTTCTCCTTGCCACAGACTCCTTAGATAAAAACAATTTTATTTGTAGCTACACTGCCTGTGCTGGAGAAAGAGGATCACCCCCTTTACCTGCCAGAGCACCCCTTTGCAAACACAAATGCACACCCAGCCGTGCTCTTATCTCAATAGAGCCTCAGCTCAGAGGGCTTTCTCTACTGGCCTTCTATTGTCTCCAGTAACTATTCCAAAGATCTTGGTTAATTTAAGGTCCCTTCCCTGCTATTTCCTCAAATTTTGTTAGTTCTCAGCAAATGTCCAAGCCTCCAGACTTCCTCTGGACAGCTTGTTTCCCGGCCCCCGAGCTGTCTCATGATGATTATAGTGAACTAGAACACATGAGTGATAATTTTACACATGCCATACACATAACATAGGGTCAGTTTTCTGAGTCATCCTGGTCCTAGTATGGCACGTTACGTTGCATTGCAGTTTATTTGTATTTTGTGGACTCTTTGATTCAGTTGAAACACATGAATTACGTTCATTATAAGGCACAAAAGACTCAGGTCTGTTCCCAAAAATGTTTTCTGTCTCACCAAGGCTTCCTCAGGATTAGATAACCTGAACTGGTGTGACAACCTGCACAGATGGTGTTGGCAGCTGTGGGACCAGGTGCAGATTTGGACCGGCTTCAGGACGTTGATGGTATTATTAAGACTATATACACACTCTCCAGAGAGGGGCATGGAAGAAAAGGAGAGTGGGCCGAAATGCCAGCTGTCCCTAGGGTCTGCTTGGGTTGGCACACCGCTGATGTGACCTTCTTGTCACGTGTATAAAAGCCTGGCTCTGTCACTGTCTCTCCCAGCCCTGAGATATCACAGGAACCACAGTGAGGATAAAGACAGAAAGTTAAACACTCATCAGAAGCATAGGAAATAGTAAGCAAATGCTCCTCTCCTCCCTCCCTATCCCAGTCTCAATTAGAGATGCAAATATATTCAAATGTTCTGCCTGATACACCCTAGGGTGGTGCTGGGAATGTGCTGCCCTAGGCAAGATGGGGACAAACCCACCTACCCTGTCACAGCAAACAGACCCTCCCATAATAGAGTCACTAAAACATTTCGCTGCCCTAGGCAACCACCTGCTCTTCCTGTAAAATCCATCCCAGGCACAACTTAATTCATCTCTGCCCAGTGGCTCCATATCATAGACAATCTGAGGTTAGGCAGAAAAAAACAGTGTAAATGCATTCTAAAATAAAACAGAGCATTTACCCCTAAAATTGCCTTTACGTTATTCTTGTGAAACAATGGATATTTAGTAGTTCTTTGCCTTACTGTCATATTTTCTGTAGGATTACACATTCTACATTTAACTAGATGACTAGTTAAGAAGAAAAAAAAAGAAGGATGCTTGAATAAGATTTTTACCAGAAACAAATTTTAGTTCTTTCCCTGCTTTCTGTCACACCCAAGGGTAGTCAATATTAGTAGGGGTAAATAAAGGGGAAAGGGGCATACTCGGAAGCACTTGATTCTGGTAAGAGTCTAGAAAGGAAGAAAAAGTAGGGGAGAGTTGGAAATAAGAGAAAAAGGAGGGATGCGGGCTTGTAAACGAAGAGGGGAGAATAGAAGATCAGTTGTAGCATCCCCTCAGAATAGTGGCGCTGCCTGGCCCGAGTGGAGAGACCCAGGCTTCATCTGGGAACAGACCTGTCACCCCCTCGAGCCGTCCTCAAAGGGGCCTTGTAGTAGCATGAGCGTTATTCAGTGTGAGCTGTCCTCTATTTTCTGTTCCCAAACTCCCCTAGCCTGTGCTTTCAAGGGGTTTTAAAAGCTGAGGTCAGACACCTGTTCTACAAATTATGACTGCTAAGGAAAGTGGCTTCTGTAAGTGCCCTAACGAGCCCATGTATAGAAGGCCTCTAGCTTCTATCTGGTAACTCAACACCCCCCAAGCCCACGCCTTTCTGAAACGCCGATGCCTTGTATTCTGATATGTCGGTTCAGAGTCATGTTCCAAACCCTGAAAGTCAGGGGTTGAAACGACAACATTTCCCAGTCCACAAGCCTCCTTCATCACGGTGGTTGAGTAGTGTTGCTATAGTAACCTCCAGCCTGTTTTATGATACTCTGATGGTTACAGAGCACATGACAATGGAGAAAAGATGAGGTTGCAAGGCCAGCCGCCTCTGTCAAACATCCTGTGTGATGAACACCTAACTTCCCAGCACAGAGTGGTTTCCTCCGCTGGGGAAGGAGAGTACACATGTCACAATACAACGCAGATTTACACATATTGATTGCAAACAGCATCAAATCATCGTGTTTAAAGTGTACTTTTGTCTTTCTGAGGCGTTGAGTCGGTTCCCTATTCTTCACAACTATTGTCCTAAGTGTCGAGGAGAAGAAATGCCATCTGTGAAATTATACTTGTGTGTTTAGATGGAAGAATAGACACAGTGACTGAAAAACACCACCTTCATTTTCCATCTGCCTTTTTGCATAGCTGTCTTTAGTGAGCAGCAGGAAGCAGCTAAACTAGCCCCGGTTGGTCAACTGCCAGCAGCAGCCTAGGACTCCAGGGAGGAGGGAGGCAGGAAAAGTGAAGAGCATGTGGAGATGCTGAATGATGCAGTAGCCTCCACACCGTGTTCTCATGGCCACAACCAATATTTGGATCAAAGAAGAAGTTAGGCAGTACTTCTTGGAAAATTAAATTGACTCGGAAAAATTAAGAACATTACACTTTTAGGTTGAACCATCTGGTTCAGAAACAGATCTATTCTTTGATTTTAAAAGGCCACAAATACTCTGTACTTGAAACATAATATTTATCCCATGATTATGATCATGTCCAACACAAACAGGAAAGGAACCTGATTAAATGTAATGTGAAAATGATTACCTGTCTGTGGCTTACATCACTATTACGTCAACAGCTTGTCATCTTGCAGGATGAACAATTTGGTACATTAAAAAAAATCTAGGATCATTGCGAAAGCAAAGTGATTGTTAATTAAGGTTTGAAGCAATAACAGAGATGAGAGCTTATGACTCATCCAGGTCAAAAACAGATTATGAATCTTGAAACTCGGCATTGATAATATGGCACACATTGTTTCCTCAAGGCTGCATGGATGGATAGTTCACTGTGCTTGCGTAAGAGCTAATGAGCTGTGGGTTCTGGGCTGCTCAGCCTCTCAGGATCCCTCTTGTGTATCAGTAAAATGAAGGATTGGGCACTGGTGATTTTCAATCTCTTCTGTACTTAGAATCATCTGGGAAGTACTCTTTAAATATATTTTAATTGATTTCAGAGAGGAAGGGAGTGGGAGAGGGAGGGAGAGACAGAAACATCAATGATGAGAGAGAATCATTGATTGGCTACCTGAGCCAGCAACCTGGGCATGTGCCCTTTGACCGGAATCAAACCAGGGACCCTTCAGTCTACAGGTCAATACTCTATGCACTGAGCCAAACCCAGCTAAGGCTCTGGGAAGTATTTTTTAAAATATGATGTTGAAGTCCAATCCCAGACAAAATGAATTACAATCTCTGGGAGTGAGACCCAGGCATAGGCGTTTTTCTATGGCTCTCTAGATATTTCCAATTGCACCCAGGATTTAGAACTACTATACTAGACAAACCCAAAATCTCTATTAATACTAAAATAATGTATTCTAGGGCAGTGCTTCTCACAATTCAGGATGCCTCAGGATCATCTGGAAAGCTTGTTAAATCACAGATTGTTCAGCCCACCCCTTTGAGTTTCTAATTGGGACTTGGGAATTTTCTTTTCTAGCAAGTGTCTGAGCAGTACCGATGCTGTTGTTTAGGGACCAGGCTTTGAGAACCTCGGTCACACAAAAACACACATCTTAATGCACAACACAAAACAACTTTACAATTTAATGATACGCATGGCAGGTTGGTGGTGTAATTTTGCAACCCAATGATTTTACATCGCAGAATCCCCAAATCAAACGATTGCATTTGTGTAGCTGGTTAACACTGACACAGTCACGCTGGTATGAAGGTGTGAAGTTTCCTGAAGATAGACTTTCCTGAGGGGTCTGATACGCAGTCCTGGAGCTTCATTGCCTTCCATTTCTGATCAACTCTGGACCATACCCAGCGAGTGACAAGTCTTGCAGTAGTGGGTGCCACAGTGAGGTGATTCAGAGGTTCTGAGTAAAACATTGTTAGCACGGTTTTGTTGTTATAACGTCTGTCCAGGACCAATGTGTGTCTAACGCATCCAAGGCCCTGGGATCATTTTGTTCTCTCAGTGCTGCTCTGCTGGCACCATCTCCAGAATGAAGGGACCATCCCTCTGCAATTGTACAAACTGTGAATCTTTCCTATGATGCCCACATACCGAGGCTTTGCATTTTCATTGCTCAAATCTTAACCAAAAACTGGCAGACATTTGGTTTTCCTGCCATGATCTCTGCTCTTGCTCCTATTTTACTCCTTGGCCTATGGTCTCAGCTATAAGGCTAGAATAAACATAATAAAGATGGTGCAGCCTCATTTGTAAAGTTTGCCTTAACTTCCTAGTTCCCCACTTCCCCACGGGGGAAGCACCACATTTTCTGGTCTTGTCATGGCATTTGGGCCATGGGAAGGTGAATTATGAACTGCCAGTATGTGCCCTTGTCCTCGCCAGGTTGGCCATTTGATTGCTGTTATGGAAATCCTGAGGAATGCCCCTTTCCTTCTGTCACCTTCCTAAACAATGTTTTTATTCTCAGAGTCTCAGTTGCAGAATGAGAATTATGCTGATATGAGAAGACAGGCCCCAGGTGGTGGGCGATAGGCAAGAAGAGTGAAAAATAAACCCTGCAGTTGTGAAGTCTCAGAGACCTCCAGGTTGTTTGTTACTGCAGCTGAATGGAAAGTATCCTGACATAAACTCCATGAGGTCATATTGCCTTTGCATATATTCATGCCAGTGATGAGTTATTCCAGTCCTGCAAAGTCTAGGGCACTATTTGTATCTCTGTTCTCATCTCTTCTTTTGGTATACATCCCTGCCCCCCTTTTTTTTTTTTTTACCAGGATTTTGACATTTGGTACCATTCTAAAAATCTGAATACAAATTGAAGCTCTGTAGTTTAAAGCTAATGTCCAGAAGAGAACATACAGTTCAAGTTCTGTCTTCTTAATTTTCACAGTTAGTTAATTTTTCCTCAAGACAGTGTCACATGGTAACAGATGCAGAAGAGACCTTAGGAAGACTGGTGGACTTTGATTTCAAAGGTCTGTAAGAGTTTCGGCAGATTGTCAGATCCTTAACCAGCCCATGCCTTGGACTCTATACATTCTATGTTTTCTGGTCTGGGCTGAAAAAAGAACCACGTGGTGATAAATATTCACTTAGTGTCTTCTTCCCTGCTGCTTCTTTCTATAAGGCTGATTCACTACCACAGCTGCTTCTCTGAAGAACAAGTTTGGAGGAAGAAGTGTTTTGAATTAGGATAAGACTTGTACATTAAATATGGGGTTCAACCAGATGTCCTGATGTCATAATTTTCTGAGTGTCTCCTATATGCTAGGTACTGAATTAGGAGCTTAACATGAGTCATTGAAGCTTCTATAAGATAGAAGTATTGATTCCCATTTTATAGATAAGGAGACTGAGCTTCAGCAAGAACAAGAATGTTCAGGTAAACGGCAGGGGTAACTTTGGAATCCAGGCCCACTTGACTAAAATCAGGTACTCTTTTAAGGACCTATGTGATGACCTAATACTTCTTAGATGTGAGAAAAAAAGCCCCATCTAGATACCTAACTGGTGGAAGGTTTATGTAGTTATCCAGCTCCAACTACTAATATCGTTTCCCTTTGGGAAATTTAAGTCAGAGATAATGGTGGGTGAGGGTGTGACTGGGTAAGGAGAAGAAAAGGTTATCCAAATTGTTTTATATTAAAAATGGTTTATTATAGACATAATAAAGAGGAATGTGCAAAATTGACCAACTGCTCTAATAAGGGGACAAAATTGGTTCCTCTTAAATATACACATATGGAACCAAAACCTACATTATCTTACTATGTTTCTGAATTTGAAAGCGCATCTATATGGCTAATATTCAAGCAACATTATTTTTTTCTCTCACCAAGAATGTTGGATGTTTCCCATAAATTTACAAATAAATGGTGAATTCTTAATAGATTATAAGATCTGACTTCTGCAAGAGGTTTTAAAAGTCCAAAGTATAATCTTGGGTATGGGAATTTCATGTTCTTTCCAAAGCCTTGAATGAGTGTAGACTCACCCTAAGCAGCTATCATAAGTAATAGCTCATGTGACTATTCTTGTTAGTGACAATCCATGGAAGATTATTTTCCCTGAAGTAATTCTGTCTAATTGACTTTAGAGATCAGTAATGGGCACTTTCAAACTGTAGCCAAAATGGAAATGATGACCCACTCACCCGTGCCATAGCAGGAACAAGACAGAGCAGCCTCCATAGAGTACAATTGTCTTAGTCTAATCTGCAGGGGCATATGTCTAGTTTCATTTTCTCCCCCAGATAATCCCACACGACAAAGCTTCTACAAAGGAGAAAATGCTACAGTGGAGGATGAAGAGGCCAAGCTGTGCTCTGAGGATTCGCCTGGTGGGTGGCAGGCCCCGTGTCCTGGCGTTGTTGGCCTAAGCCTCAAATGCCACGAAGGAGAGGATGCAGCCCAAACAGCAGCTCCCTCTCAAAGTAGGAAATGTCTAGCTAATTATAAGCTTCCATTTGACCAATTCATTAGAGAAACAAAATTAATGCTTGTGAAATGTGGAAGGCAGCTTTGTTACCCTCTAAAAAGACTTGCTCATCAAAACTTATTATCTACAAAATAGAAATAAACACAGATAAAGGCCTTAAAATGATTAGGGCAGGTGAAAGGAGAAAAAATCAATCCTTTGTACTGAACCAACGTGGAAAATAAAAATTGTTTTCAATTTCCATCTCTGAATAGTTGAGTTTTACATGCAGTTTTGGTTTATTTGGAGAAGGAAATTACTTTTCAAGCTTCTGTTACATTATGAAGTGAAGGAAACAGCTGAAAGTGAGAAAACAATATTCACTTGTGTGGACAATAACAATTGGCATTCAATTCTCTAAAAAAGAGGAAAAGAGTGTCTTTACTGAGTCTCTAGTTGACTAACCAGGTTGAGAATATACCATATTCTTCTAGCTACAATATGCTACAACTTAAAGTGATGTATAGTGATACAGACGTGCAACTAAAATAAGTATGAGCCAGGCAGCTTATGGGAGAAAGCATCATGGCCATCCATCCAGAGACTGTTCTGCAGACTGCCATACCTGTGCTGTATCTGCCAAATGCTGTATTCCTTTGGACTGACTTTATGCAAGCGGATCAGCAGAAGCTGAGCACACCTTGCTCCACGCTCAGTGGGGCATTGACATTTATAGGATGATAATTTTGGTCAGTTCAGCTATTTAGACAGCCTAGAACCAGTTTCTATTATTTAAAGAGATAATAGCTTAAAATGTATAGGAAGTTGAGTTTTTTTTTTACCTTCCATTAACAGAATATGCAGTTCAGAGTTACCCCAATTTTAGCCACATACACACAACTGACAAATTAGGAGATGAAAAGTATTACAATTTCCTCTTGCTTGTCAATTATTTCCAATTCAGTATAGTATTTTTTTCTCTATTTCAACATAACCAAAGAGTAAAGCACTCATCTATCATTAAGAAATTTTCATTATTGTCTTGCCTCTCACTAGAACTCATACAACTCTTCTCAGTGATAATGTCTGAGTCTGGGTAGAGAAACATTTGAAAACATTTTAGATCATTTTGGTATACCTCCCACTTCAGCCATAGGTAAAACTTGTCAGCTTTCATAAGAATTAGTGTACTAAGTGTATAGTAACCTAATACATTGAACTGATGAACGGATGAATATGATGAATTACTCTCCTCCTCTTCCTCCTCCTCCTCCTCCTCCTCCTCCTCCTCCTCCCCCTCCTCTAACTCCTTCTTCTGTCTAGCAATGTATGAAGCATTAATGGCTAGAAGTCAATGCACCAGGGTAACTCTACATGATAGTAGATGTGTTTTGGGCACTGCTGTTGAGACACACCATGGTGTTCTGCCATGGAGTGCATTCGTGCCTTTTATTTTTCACCTGAAATTGCACCCTACTTTCAGAACACTGCCTTCTACAAAATAGAAGAGAGTTTTTCTTTTTCCATTTATTTTGTTTTAGCCATTAGTAAAATAGTACATAGGATAGCTTCTTTTTATCATCTTGACTACCTCTGTCTAGTCATTCCAAATGCCTTTTACAATGATAGGTATGAAGAGCAAATAAAGATTCTGGTTGTCTAGAGTAGTAGAAAAAAAAAAAAACACAAAATGAAAATTTTCTCCACTCGGATGCCTACTTGATTTTACATGACTCTAAAAAGCTGATTTAATATATTATTTTCCCAAATTTACTAGATATCTTTCCAAATTAGCCAAAAGTGTTTGCATTCCACATAAACAACCTATTCACCATACTACCAAAAAATTAATATTTATCAATATGCTTCCTTGGTATTCAAGAAGCATCCCGATTGTTATTATTCAATATGAGCTTTAAAATAACAAGCTAGTCATTTGGTTTACTTAGGAAGGGGTGGGGAGAGAGATTTATTTTAAGGAATTAGCTCACAAGATTGTGGAGGAACACATCCAGAATCCACATGGCAGGCTAGAGACCCAGGGAAAAATTGCACATATGGTCATTTCTGACACTAGCATCATCAGTATTATTATCTCCTAATAAGAGGCTCAGATCACAAACATGCCTTGAATGACTCCCCAGGAAGATCCTAAATAAATGCTGAGGGTTCTCCTTGAAGATCTGTACACCATGGATCCTACCACACAGGGAGTGGCTACTCAAGAGGTAGTCCCAAGACCCAGAACCCAGCTGTGTTGGGATCTAAAGCCTTATTTCCAGTGTACAGTTCTCAGCAAGAACCATGATTCATCTGGTGGATGAACTGAACATTTTTTCCTACAGAGTCTGGGACATAGCAGTCCTACCTGAATTGTATGCTTGTAGTTTTTCATAAACTTCTACCACTGGACATGGAAGAATTAAGAAATATACCAGACACACTTTTCCCTACTTCCACTGTGTAGAAGCAACCCACTTTCCCTTTAATAATCAAGATTGATTACCCCAGCCAGTACAGTAATATCCTCCTTTGACTGGCATTGGTTCACTGGCATGAGAAGCAAAAGTGGTCAAGAGACAGTCTCAACTTTCATTTAATGGAACCACTGTGGGCCCTAGAGGAGGCATTTCTTCCTTGCAAACTAAGATCTATAAATAATCAGAGTCTAAAACTGCAAAGACAAGATGCTATAATTTATTAGTAGGGTATTAGAGGGAGAGGGAATCAGGGATTCAAGTCTACCTTGTTTCCCAGACCGGCAGACCTGATCCTGACTAACAGAAGAACATATTATCACATCCTGTAAGACAGGAGCCCAGCACCACACTGTGTGGTCACCCATTTGCACCATAACTAACCCTTCAACAAGCTATTAAACTGCCTTATCAAGTCAGCTGCTTCAAGGTGATGAAGGTATTTGATAAGTGAATTCCATGAGCAAGAGAAAATTGCAATATCTTCTTGTGGTAATATGAGTTTCCTAATCAGAAGTCATGCTGAAATGTGAACTATGACTCTACTGACCAGAATATAATGTAACCCTGAGATATGATCGGATAGATAGATTGCTGGCCTTACCAGCTGAAAGCAGCAACCTCTGGTGGTCTTTATCTACAGGTCTAGAAAAAAAATGCATTGTCATATTAATAACTATACTAGGGGCCCAGTGCACAAAAATTTGTGCACTCAGGGAGGTCCCTCAGCCCAGCTTGTACCCTCTCACAGTCTGGAACCCCTTGGGGGATGTCCACCTGCTGGTGTGCCTGGCCAGCCTGGGTGAGGGGCTGATGGCTGTTTGTAGGCTGACCAAACCCCCCAGTGGAGACCCTCACCCCATGGGGATGTAGCCAGCCTGAGTGAGGAGCTGAGGGCCATTTTTAGGCTGCCCATAGCTCCCATTGACCCAAGGTCCCAGCAAGGTTGGCTGGAATCAGGTTTCTGGGGTTTGTTTATCTTCTATAATTGAAACTTTGTTGCCTTGAGCCGAGGCCCAGCTAGCCTAGTCAGGCAGTTGAAATGGAAGCCTCCTGTTTGCTCTAGCTTTGTGGCTGCTGGATGCCATCTTGGCTGGGTTAATTTGCATACAGTCGCTCTGATTGGCTGGGAGCATGGCTTAGCTTGTGGGCATGGTTTATGTGTCTCGGAGTGATGATTAATTTGCATATTACTCTTTTATTAGAGTAGATATTAGGTGCCCTAGGAGTGGAATGAAACCACATTTGGAATAGCAATTGTGGTTGGAGTCACCATTTGATGAATTTTATGATGCCCTGCTATCATTTTCCAAGGCATGCACAGGCCAAAGAGTTGAGTTGAATAAGGATCTGATAGGAATTGACATCCTTTGCATCCTTCAAATCCTTTATCATGGTACTAATCTCTTCAACTGTGACAGAAAGGTGGTATTTCATTGGTTTCCTATTTTATTTAGTAGAGGAAGAGTCCTTAATCACCATCTTGAAATTAATCTTCTATAGTTTACATATAGCTACTTAAAAGATATGTCCATTTTATAAATATTTACTTTCTCTATAAAATATATCTTCTTT
This sequence comes from Murina feae, assembly GCA_004026665.1. Lineage (NCBI taxonomy): Eukaryota > Metazoa > Chordata > Mammalia > Chiroptera > Vespertilionidae > Murina > Murina feae. The sequence continues at coordinate 38,470 of PVJC01010510.1, forward strand.
GATACTTTTCAGTTTTTCAATATGATGATTTATCTTTCTTCAAGTCTGCAAGGCTTTTCTATTATTATTTCTTCAAATATTTCCTTATCCTCATATTCTCTAAATCTCCATTTGTAGTTTATGCTAGACTTTTAAAAACTATTCTACATGATTTTAACAAAACAATCTGTGCTGTGTTCTGGGTGAAATTTTCAATTCTAGTATCCATTTTACCAATTCTCTTTTCAGCAGTGTCTACTCTACTATTTACTTCCTCTACTGGAATTTTGATATCAATGACTGTATATCATTTCCAAGATTTATATTCAGTTATTTTTTATGTTTATTTTTATTTAATAGTGTCCTCTTCTGGTTTTAGCAATACTATACTCTCCCATGTCTTTTATAGCATTTTATTCATGTACTTTAGATATATTTTTGGTTAATTATTTCTATTTCTTTGGTATAGATTCTCCCAGTTATCAAATTTGATGACTGACTTTCATGACAATGGGCTTCCTTGTACTCTTTGTGAATTTTGTTTAAGAGTTCCTTTTACACAGCAGATTTTCATGTTCATTTTTTTTTCTCCTCAGCCTGCTGCCATTCTACATCCTGAAGCATGACTTACTTTAGGAATTATCAACCAGATTCCAGGTTTCCACACCTACCTGCAATGCCACCTAGTTTCTATTCTTGCAAAGTTATCTCTTATTTGTCCATCTGCAATATCAAAGAGAAAGTTTTTTTTCGGCCTCAATTCAGTTTCATATAGGCTATTTCCCACTCCTTGGCTTCACACAAAAACTTGTTTTTACTGTTTGATAATGCTTATCACCAATTCTTTCATGGCATTGAGGTCTCATCTTCCAGTGTTCATATATAGGCCTTGCTTCCATAAATAACATAATTTCAGAGTTTACTTGTCTCTATTCCTGATCCATAAAAATTTTCTCTTGTTTTGGAGTAAAGATAGGTATTTGTACTTTTCATTTACTATTTTTATATATGGAAAGGAAGAGGGGAAAATAACCTCCAAAATGTTATTTTCTATTCAATTTTCATTTATTTTGAATCAAGGAAACATCACACCAACTAAAATGAGTGACATAGGCAGCTGACTTGAAGAGGCAAATCCAATTCAATTAATTAATTTATATATATAATATCTTTTAAGCACTCATAATGTGCCAGAGTCTTATTGGTCTTTGGGTGACAAAGATTAAATAGACTGTGATCAATAAACACAACTCAAACTGACTTAAGCAAAGCCCTGGCTGGGTAGCTCAGTTGGTTAAGTAGAATCCTAATATAGCAAGGCATGAAAGATTTTCAAAAAAGGGGTTCAATCCCTGGTTAGGGACCATACAAGAATCAACCAATGAATGCATAAAATGGTGGGACAGCAAATTAATGTTTCTCTTCCTTACCACTCCCCACAAAACACACACACACACACACACACACACACACCAAGAAAAAAAACACACAATTTAAAAAGCTGACATAAACAAAAAAATATTCTATTTATATCACTGAAAAGTTTTCAGGAATAGCTGGATCCAAAAGTTCAAAGTCCTGAAGTTTCTGTTTTTCATGTCAGCTTTATTACTGCGTGTCTGACTTTCTCATAGCAGAAAACATGTCGGGATTATATAGCTTTATTGTTCAGAAAGAAAGAGGATACTCCTTCTCTCAAGGCAATCAGGGCTGTGCAATACTCAGTTAACCTGCTTAGAGCAAATGTTAAGGAGAAAAATCAACCCTCCCGTAAGAAATAGAACTTTATAATATGCTTTCAAGTAGCAACAACTCTTTATTATTTTACTCCCTCAACCTCATACTCCTCTTTGTTCTATTGAGCAAACACCTTTTCTTTGAAAATGAATTTCTACATCTCCTTTCAGACATATACCTTATCTAGTTTATTCTATTATGATTGTTTTCAAAATGTATATTTGAACTTCTTTTGAAATGTGGATTTCATTTTATTTATAGGTTTTTTTTCTGTGTTTCCAACTGAACACTGCAATCCCTTATTAAATGAATATTATTAGTCTTTGGTTATTTTTGAGTATAAGGGTCTTCCTGCTCTGTGATTCCCACAGTAATTTTTATAAGTATAATGCCTGGGGGTGGGCAGTAAGGTCTTAGGCTATAATGAGACATAAAGAAAACTTGAAAACCCAACGAGTTAAGCAGTGAGGAATTTAGGTGTGAGAACCTCCTACTGGTGGCTGTCAGCCAGTCTGCCTCAGGTCTTCTCACATGCAGCTAAGTAAATAACAAAAGGCGTGATCCAAATTTCTGAGCCTGGGGTCTTATTTTCATAATAATGGGGTCATGTGATATATAACTCTCTCTGTGTAAAAGGCTACTATGCTAAGTGTCCTTCCCAATGTCTGACCAGTCGCTATGACACACACTGACCACCAGACACTCAATGCAGGAACTGCCATGACGTGCACAGAGAAATGGCACTGTGGACCTGACATCAACAAAGCAACGTTCGGCTTTCTCCAAGTGGGACACAGGCCCCACCACCACCCCTAAGCAATAGTCCACCAAATCACAGCCGACACTGCCATGGCACAAAATGTGGCCCCCAGCCCAGCCCAACCCACAAAGGGTAGCTCTGGGTACCAAGTAATGATGTCATGTTTTTGTTGACATTCTGAAGCCAAAATTGTCCACAGAATATGTCTGAAGACCAACTATTTTCCCAGCGTACCTCTGAAGCTGAAAGAAAAAATGTCATTGACAGAATATGTCTGAAGAACAGTCATCAACAAGTACTACCAATACTGGTAGTATATTTTCATAGTGAAAATTAGATAAATGAAGATGCATTTATCAAACACAGTTGTGGTGGAATGACTATTACATGTCAATTTTGCCTATCCCTAAATTTCTCCAATGAAAAACTATCTAATGGAAAATTTACTCAATGTTATAGCAAAGGCAAAGTTTGTCCAAATTATATAAATTTTTCAGAACACCTGGCATATTTTTAAGAATTAATGATAAATGAAGATTCTGACAGTGAAAATTTCATGGAAAATATTCATTGTTAGATCATGTTGTTATTGTTTATTTATTAATCAATTTATATATTATTTTCATGACATTTTACTAATTTCCTTTCATATCTGACACTTTTATTATAGAGAAAGGGCAAATAGCAATATTAAATATTTCTCCTAATTAATTTCCATTCCATGTGCACAAATTTGTGCACTGAGCCACTAGTTTACTATATAAGGGGTGATTCTAGTAAAAGAATCACTAGGCAGACTTGAGAAGTGGCATTTGACCCTAAAAAGGCAGTCACTTGTCACCTCAAGTTTCAATTGCAGTTCAGGGTGGAAGTGCAGTGACAAACACCTATAGAGGTCTAGGAAGATGAGCAGAGTCATAGAAGGTTCCAGGAAGGGTGAAGAACTCCAGGACTGCAATATCATGGCAGGATTCTTAGAGGAAGGGGCAGTCAGCTTCTTGAGGATTTTTATATTTGTGACTGTAAAATAAGAATAAAATGTAAGACACTTGTACATGCCACCCTGGCATCCTAAGTCCTCAGTTCATGGCTATAGTTATTACTTAAGTATCCCTTGAAACACTGGGAACATTTTTGGTACTGATGTGGGAGAATTGCCCACACTTTATCCTGAAGATAATCTAGAACTTTTTTCTAATATAGAATCTAGTCTCATTTCTCCTTGTTTTGCTCCCAACAGGCCCTTGGTGTGGGGAAAGGGAGGTTTGCTTAATTAGGGAGATATGTGCAATTTTGGCTAGCAGTTAAACATGCCCTACAGTGGAGCTTTGTCCAAAGTTAACAATTATCTCAACACAATACTTACCTTATCAAGGGGGATTATGCTGTTTGCCTATTCCTTCGGTGAAATCTCCTACTGAGGACAACACAAAGCCATCAAGACAAATATTAGCTCTTCAGAGAGCAGTGCTAGGGAGCTGGGAAATGATGGGAATCCACTTGTCTCTTGAGATATTCAAATCTTCATGATGTATCCCACCCCGGTCCTTCCAGTGAGTGTGAGATTGATCGTTCTGTGAATGCTCTGTCTACACTTACACCTTTTTCTTCCAAACTGTATCAGACTATGTGGTAAAGCCCTGATCATTTTCTCCTGCTAAGAACAAGTGACATTTTCTGAAAACATTACCAAGAGGTGACTGTATTGACTATTTCTATTGATTGTATTATCCCAGTGTTTGCCCAATCTCCCCTTAAGTTGGTGTAATGTAAACACAGACCTAGGATATGCGGCACATGGCAAATCATAATCAAGGTCAGTTTGAAGCTACTGGAGAGAGCAATTGACAAAATCATAGCAGCCACCACTGTGTCTTTAATATTGACCATACAAGCAGAATTTTACATCAATTATACAAAAACAACTAAAACCTCTGACTTTTTACCTAATTTCTCAATTATTTTAAGATGGAGGGAGCCAACAGTAAAATTGTTGTCCTCTTTTCTAAAATATTTAGATGTCTTATTTGTCTATGGTATGCTGAGTACAAACTTGAATGGTGACCATGAAATCCTTCATCAACTTACAACCTGTCAGGCCCCAAACTGACCCCCAGAAGAAAGAGCTTCTCCCTCTCTCAGTGAGAGCTCAGCTGTGAAGAATTCAAAAAATATGACAGTATCCTACTTCTATAAAAGAACTTAAAACCTGAATGAGAAGATTTATGGTCAAGAAGTAATTAAGGGATAATACAATTTAGTAGATAGTGAAGCACTTTACAGACTATTAATATGACTAGATTTATGAGAAGATGTTTAATGAATGCTGAATAAGAGAACAGCCTTTTTGCAAGAAAGCAAATATTGAGTTGGATTTGACATACTTTTATTATATATATATATATATATATATATATATATATATATATATATATAGCAATATTATTTATGTATAAAATACAACTAATATAACACACACAAAACTGCCATGCACCATACTCAAAAAAATGGCATGCTGCTTCAGAGTTTTATTATACCAATCCCCAACCTTGACCACACAGAAACTTTTGCACTTGCTTCTCTCTGATCAGAACTTCTCCCAAAAATCACTTTCATGTGTGGTTCTCA